>JAULKM010157844.1:0-16669 GCA_032355605.1 Rubia tinctorum
TGCTCACTCCAAGCAGCCCAAAAGAGAGATTTGTGTCCGAGGAGGCAAGATTGTTGGCCCAAAATTACAGAATACAAAAGCATTATCGGGAAAGGGGTATAGAACGAAATCAACCATTTCAAGAAACTATTCGGAAATTGGGATGGGAAAAGCTTTGTGCTACACCTCCCGCTTTCAACTAGACCATCGTCGGTGAGTTCTATGCGAATTTGAGGTGTCCATTGAGCACAGATAAGGTATTATGCCTGGGGAAATTAGTCTCTCTATCTCTTGAAGCTATCAATTATTTGTACAGATTGCCTAATGTACAAGAAGAGGACGACGAGATTTTAGCATTGATCAATGAGGATGATGATTTGAACGACGGAGTATCAAGAAAAATCGTGCAGTGCGTCACAAGTGATGGTACCAACGTCGTAGGTCAAGTGTTTCCCGAGGGGAAAAAATTCAGAAGAAATCACTAACATCGGAGATGAATGCATGGTATCACTTCGTTGGCCTTCCATATTGACTCCCTCACCGTGAAAATGGTAGTACACAAGAGTTGGATAATCAAGTTATATGCAATAAAAAAGAAACTTCGTTGGAATGTTGGGGAAGGAATTCATCAGAGTCTGACTGAGGACTTGGATCTAGGATCCCATGGTTTTTGCAGCCTCATTTCTTCACATTGTTCGAACGCGGGGTACCTAACTATGATCACGACACATTCGGCCACTCGATGATGCAAATTGCTTCTAAATCATTCTAAAAGATAGGACCGTCCCAATATACCCCGTCCAATGCATCTAGGGTTATCTCACTTGAGACAAGACTGCAAAGTTTGCGTATGGATTGCCAATTTCAACGAAGATGTTGTTACCATATGGGGAAAGTGCTAAACTACCAATTTCTAGATGCAATAAAGGCATTCTGACCTTTCCCACCACAAAGCGACAATGATGTCATGGAGGACATTTGTGTGGCCTCAACGTCACAGGAAGGGGACGACATAGCTTGCTACGAGGATGCTGAACAATTTTTGTGTTATTATTCGTGAAATTGACATTTATAATGTTGTTTTGGGATAATTACCTATTCTACACACCCGGCTTTTATTTATTGCTATTGGATAAATATTCATTGTTAAAGTTATGATTGAAAAATGTTAAGTGAAAATTTTCTATGTTTATAACCGAAACCCAAAAATCAGCATTCAAGCAGCCTGAAGCAACTGCGTTTTGCTGATATAAAACTAGTAAAGTCGACATATGAACCGGTTGACATGCCGGAGCCGAAAATATTTTCTCTCTGACCATATCACAAATGAAAAGGTAGTCTGGCGCAGCTGCATTAATCAATTATTGGCACCGGTATATTGGTCATAGGCACCGGTATTCACCATATAGGCACCGAACTACCACTAATTGCACTGTAATTCAAAAAATTTAATACCGAAAAATTCCATGACATCCAATTTATTATTAGCTCACATGAAAAACAAAGAATAACAAAAATCAAGTGTGTTGGAGTTAAAGTTGTTCTTGCAACACAAATAGGGGTCATAGTGTAATTTTACAAGACTTTGTTGTAGCCGATCGAATTTCCCAATCGAGACCCTTCATTTAACCCAAACATGTCTAAAACACAAATTTGACATCCCATAACATTTAATTTTATTATATGCAAATCCAATTTTTGATTTAAAAAATTCCAACTTTCTTGGAAGTGCAAAAAATAAAAAAGTTTACTCGTGACTCCAAGTTAATATCATTCATCGTCTACGAATAAGTCTTCTTTAACCTTCTCCAAACCTCTTAGTTTCCACTATGTAAACATCTATCATTTACTCTAGAACGTATACTAGCAGTTTCACTTATACTTCCAAAAATGAAGAATATTTTTTCATTACATAATTATTTAATGAAATGAAAATTGAAGTATGGGGAGCAATGGAAGGGAACGTAAAGGAAAGGTTCAATAATTTTGAAATTTGGTCTCGAGAACACACTTCTCTTAAACTTATTCTTCAAACATGTACACATGCATTTTGTAAGCCTAGTTATTACTCTTGTAGGGTTAATTAATGGTCATAACAGTTTTAAAAAGTTTTTGGGCCCTAAGATAATATTACTACATACATTGTACGACATATTTTGATTAGACAATTAACCCCTAGACCGTCATCTATATAACTTACAAATGTGACTAAATAAAATTCTCAGTCAATTTAGTCATCCAAATGATTCCAAATAGTAATGGGGCCAAAAACATAACATTTAAAAGTTGGAAAGAAAGTTAGAACCGGTATGTTGATCATGCAATTGGTGCTAGTAATTTTTGAGGAAACCTCAATGTTGAAATATTTTCAACAAGAAATGGCGGAAAATGAAATATTAAAAGGCACGAGTATTTTTGCCTTTGGAATTGGTTTTAATACCGGTGCTCAACACTTAGAGAAAAAATTTTCCTTACTACTCTCTGTCCATATACATAAATTTAAAAGCACCTTTACATAGCTGCGTTCATCCAAAAATTTACCAGTATTTTTATTTTAAGCACCAGTAGCAATACTTGTGCTTAGTACTTAGATAAATTTTTGTAGACTTGCTCTCTATCCAAATTCAAAAATAAAAATTGGCTCAAAAGCAACCTGGAGCAGCTGCACTCATCTAAAAATGCACAGGTATTTATCAGTTCAGCTCAAGTATTAGTACTGGTCATCAACATTTATAAAAAAATTCAACTAAAAGTACCGGTGTGGTTTTGTAATGCATCGGTAATCTAACGGTGCTTGTTCTTTAACACTTAAAATATTTTATATTTCATCATAGGCATCGGTATCAATTTTACTTATATCAGTTTGATAAATTTTGACCATCAATAGAAATTTGTATATTTATAATAAATATATCATGTGAGATATTATTGAATTCATCTTAACATATATTTTCTAAATATCAATCTTCTATACGAAATTGGTGTATGTAGTTAGAGATATTGACGGTCAAACATGATCATTGAAAACCGTGACAAAGTATATATGACATTACTTCTGGGACAGAGGGAGTATATAACATCGAGTTAACCCTGTTTTAAGAAACAAAATCGAAGCAATTTTCCCATTTTCCTCTTCACGAGTGCCTTATTCACCACCGGTGAATTCATCCTCTTTGTGGGTCCCTAGCAAAAGTACTCGGCTCTCTCTACACTACAAGCGGTCACAATAGTCAAAGATAAGTGTCTTCCTTCCTTTACTTTTGTGTAAAAGTTTGTGATTTTTCCTTTCTTAGCTTGAATCAATGTATGTGCATATCATGTTTGAAGAATTTATTGTAGTGGATACTCTATATGTTTCGTGGTAATAGATGCTATCACATTGTATATTTATTTGCCAATACAATTTTTTGGGGTTAAATTGTAGATTAAAAAAGTATATTTATTGGTTGTAGATTGGGTTCATATGGTAGCCTATATATTTGTTAGTATTGTGAGTTCTTGGAGGATTATGTAATATTTTGTTGTTGTGGATTTAGTACAAATGGATTCATGAGGTTATTGGTGGATTGTGGATTGATGTGATTCGTGTGGAAAGTGGATGTATAGATTATATGTATGAAAATTGTGTAAATGTGTATTTGGATTATTGATTCTTCGATTGATGTGGTTTTGTTGGATTGTGGAATGGGATTTTTTATGTATGACAATGGTGGATCGCGCAATGCATTATTGGTTCTTCGATTAAATTGATTCTTGTAGGTTGGAGATTTATGAGGTTAATATGGATTTTGAATTGAACATGGTTCTTGGAATGATGTGTTTCTTGTGGATTTGGATTGAATAATTTCTTGTATGATTGCATTCTTAATAGATTTGTACAGTACATTGTAGATGCCTCCTAAAGGGAAGAAATGGCATGGCATCGGCAAGAGAAGAAGGGTTGAGACACAACTCAAGATCGGTTCAAAAGATCCTGTCACACTCGTCTTTCCCCTCAAGATACATATTGTGAAACCCTGTGAGACTAAAGAAGAACACTCTTATTCACCGGACGAGGTGCCACCGGTTAAAAATGGTCCAGGAAGAAGCTCAAGATTGATGATGTGTTGAAGGCGGGTTGAAAGAACAGAAAAGCCTTTGACAAATTTGAGATTCAGACTTGGTGTAAGGAACGTTGTAAAGCCACATGTCAATCTGTGATGCTTGCAAAGGCGAAGGATCCAGTGTCGGTTCAGTTCACCTTGGATGATGTGTTTTGCACAAAGAATTGGACTCTATCGACGGCACATCAAGGAGGAGGCATGGAAGGATATTTTGGTAAGATCCGTTCATACCGATTATTTTATAATGTCAAGTAGTTTTTCTGACAACCGTTTCCAGCAAATTTTAATTGCCAATTGTTAGCTTAAAAAAATTCATTGCGTAAATTCAATGCAGGCAAGCTTCAAGTTCGAGCAGAATTTGACTCCAGCTCAGGTCCAAAAATTGAAGGGATTTGTTCTTGTCGCGACGGGCAACGCCTACTGTAATTGGAAGTCAAAGATTTCAATGAAATACATTTATAAGGTGGCTGATGGCACAAACCAATCCAAAGTGAAATCTTCAGAAAAATACTAATGGATGGAAGAGGAGTGAAACAAGTTCTACAGAATAAGGACGACACCAGAATTTGAGGTAATTTGTTTAAGAACAATCTATTTACTTGTATATAGTTTACGAAAGACTTACTTTACTTAATGTGATTTGGTTAGAAAATAGGGGCGACAGCTAGCGAACAATCAAAGTTGAAGAAATATACCCATAAGATTAGTATGAGCGATCACCGGGTAACTCATGCAAGAATTATCGATAATTTGAAAGAAGTAGAAAGAGCCAAACTTACTGCTCAGGACTACAAGGAGGAGGATATTGAGCAGGAGTTGAGCACAAGGGATTTCAATGTTGACATATTATTGGTCTACTTCTAGCCCAACAAGCTAGGGGATAAGTGCGCATATAAGGATCCGAGGGACCAGACTATCGCTACTGATATTGTAAGTTTTTTTTATACTTGGTCATAGCGTTACCCATTCATTATAATGTATTTAACTTCCCCATAATCATAGATAAGGATGAACGAGGAGGTTTCTAAGGGCACATTGATCCTGGAACCTGGGATAGACATATTGATAAAGGAAACCGGCATCAAGGATCACCCAGGGAGGTATAGGGATACTTAGACCAACCTCCAAAAAAATGTTGTCGTACCCTATCTACTCCCAGTTAAAGCCGATGAGGTAGAAGCTCTTCCACCATCCCAAAAATCATAAAGAAGCAACCGGCTGACCAGCTAGTGGTCAAAGCAATGGTGTCATACCTTGAACAGCTAGCTAAAGGGGATTGCAGCTAGTGGAAAGAGTTCAAATCCCAACGAGCATCAAAGATCCAAATTCATTCATTGAGAAGGCATTATGCCAGGTTAGCGTGGCACAAAGAAAGTCTGAGGGTGATACTAGCGATGAGGAATATGATGGAGAGGTAAAAATTTAGATTTCAATTGCATTTAATTTATGTGATCCCCGATATTTCTACCTATTTAATGCTTATTTAGTTTCTAACAAATCTTGTACTAAAATGGATGAAAGAATGGAGAGAATGTTTCTTTGTTCGTTAAGAACCTTGACGGGACAAGGGCCCTGGGGGTAAAAGGGTTAGTCCAAAAAGCCCACCATAGCTATACTTCAGCTGTGGAGTTGCTCGTGTCCGAGTTTGTGAGCTAGTCCTCTTTGCTAAGGCAGGATTGCCATCCGCCAACAAAAATTCATCAATGTTAGGGAGGTTGTTAGACATGTGGTTAATTGACTCGTGGCTTTGGTCGACAAAGATGAGCACCCCGGGATGGAAGATGAGCCAGGCATGCTTGTGAAGGTTTCCCTGGACAAGGAATGAGAATTCTTAGAGGTCCCTGCTGATGAAGAGATAATTTCAATTCATGATTGAAAAATGACATCGTTTTCCTAGCATGTGTAACACCTTACCTTTACATCATCGACACAGCCATTCGTTTCCATGACCAGTTACAAGTCGGGGAAACCCTGGTAAACCCTTTACACACTTTTCATATACTTAATTCAATATGTTTAAACTTTTCACATGCAAATTGTAAACAGCCACAAATTGACTTAATATCCAATGATGAGAGCATTCATCAAACGTTACAATGAGGTGGCAAAGAAAATGAATGCCAAGCGAAAGTTTGCGTATAACACCATGTTCCCGGAAGCCACATTTTCCAAAAACTGTAAATGTTGCCTCGATATCGAGCAAATTTTGGACGCTCAAATGGATTTGTGGATGTGGTAAGTTTCAAATTTAATATTTCCCAATTCATATTTCACGTACAATGGATGACATAAACTACATTATACTCTGACAGAGAACTATGGAATAAAGCAAAGGAAAACAACATGGGCAAAATCCAGTTCTCTGTCGCGAAAACAGGAAAGAACGACACCGTTCATGAAGAGGTGGATATCAGTAACTGGCTTGCTCTCATCTGGATAACAATGGCTGGATCTGACGCTGACATTTATTTGGTACCCAACTTCTGGAGGTCTGACACATTTTCTTAATGTTTAATTTCCAATAAACATATTGCTAAAATATTAGCTTTTTACGTATTAACATATGTCACATTGGTTCCTCATCATCATTTGTCCTGGTACAAAAGATGTTTTCACCTTGGACACAATGACCGGCGGTATAAATCCGACGATTACGTCGGAAGCCAAGTGATTTCAAGGTGTTTCTATCCATTCACTTATACTTCATTTTTCCCATCAAAGTTTTTATATTCATATTTGAAATTAATATATCCACAGGCCTTGCATGTAAATATGATAGGGAGAATAGAAATAATGAACCCTCCACCAATTTAACCTAGAACATAACAAACGTTAGCGTAAGTATTCAAAAAAGTATTTTACAAGTCCTTTATAAATATTCTTTTTTCTAAACACTAACTAAACATTGGCCATTGCTGTTTAGTATCGTAGTGTCGCAACCAAAGGGGTTCCTGGGAATCCGGCTATTATGTCATGTTTTTCCTGGAAGAGCTGGTTCTCAGACTACTTCAAAGAATTCATTTGACGTAAGTATCACAACTAGTAAACAAAAAACAACAGTTCAGCCTTCATTTTCATTACCGCGTCCTACTAACTAACATCTAATCAAACTGCAGATTTTTCCAGAGAACCAAAGATCATACAATGCATATGAAATTCTATAGGTCATAGAAAATAGTGTGAGGCCTGGGTTGATGTTTATGCTAAAAAGGCTCGGGAAAATGTTGAAGACTATGGTTGATTCATAGGAGTGGATGAGTGATTGGAGTAGTATATTAACAATGATTTTTTTCTTTCTTTATTTTCTATTTTGGATTCATGTTTTTTTCAATAGAAAATTTACTATAATTCAATAAATTCTGTGTGATTTATTATATCCATTTTCCCCTTGATTCATCCAGGATGGGGAACGAAATTAAAAATTAGCCTGTTCGTTTTTTAATAAATCTAGCACTGGTATTTTTATTACACCTATACCGATGCTACAAATCATCCATTTAATGAACCCTTCCTTTGAATTTATATTGGTGCCAATAATTAATTCCTTAGCAGTGCTAATAAATTTGACCATACATTTTCGTTCTGGTGCTAAGAAATATTTTGCAGGTTCCATAATACAATTTGTTCTATAAATATTCAGCACCGGTAGCAAATTAACATCCGGTTCTAAAAATACTAAGCACCGAAAATTTATCATCATACCGGTTTTCATTCTGTAACGGGTCATTAATTCTTGAACACCGGAATGAAAATAATCAAGCACCGGTGCCAAATTAACATCCGGTGCAGAAAATAATGAGAACCGACAGACTTTCGACATACGGGTGCCCAACATGTTTAAATAGTAATTGGTTTGTCAACACTGACATGGAAATAATCTAGCTTCGGTACCAAAAAGTCGGTACTCATTTTCATAGCACCGATATGCGTTACCGGTACCCAAACTGTAAAAATTTACACCGGTTCACATAGGCACCGGTAGGCCAGGGCGTGTGTTATTCGTAATATACCGGTTCCTATGCGTGGTTTTTCTAGTAGTGTAAAGGTGGTTCAAAATCAATTAAAGGTGGTTCCGCCTTTAATTAGTGTTCGGAAGCACTTCCGAGTTTGGAAATGCTATCCCAAGTCACCTTTATATTTTAAAGGCGGTTCTACATTTAGAACCACTTTTAATGGACTCATTTTTTTGAGAACCCATACTTATGTTTTATTCGCTCATCCCTTCACTTCCAGATCTCCCTTCACCCATAGGGTTTTATTCCTGTTCTAGATCTCCTTCACCTCCACTCCACCGCCATTAATTCTCTCCCACCGCCGCCTCTCACCGTTCCGCTATCTCACCCTTCCGTCGTCTCACCTCTTCCACCGGGACCACAGGGATATTAGAAGATGTACCCAAGGGCCGATCCTTAGTTTTTTCTACATCCATTTCATCCAATGGAAATGTGCCAGAAATAGCTTCCTTCTGTACCCTTCGCTTTCTCGGTTCTTTGTGCAAGAAAATGCAGATAGAATCCGCATTGCAGATACCTCTACAATGGTGACAGTATTTAGGGAGATCCTCATATTCAATGGGGAATTTAGCTACATTTTCATCATCAATACCGACGCTAATTGTCGAGTGGACTTTTTTCCTAACATCAATCTCCACACATATCTTAATAGCAGAAGGTCTTGTCAATGCAGTTGTAGCCGCGTCCATCTTTATCAAATTCCCTATTTGATTTCCCATAGAGTGAATCATGGCAGTGTTATAGAAGAAAAATGGTACCCATTTTATTGTAACCCAAACGGGAATAATTGAAGATTCAGTATCTCGAGAGAAATCAATCGTCCACTTTAAAACCTTCATGATTGAACCATTAAAAGGCTATTGACCTTTGATCCAGCACCGCTGGTAATCCTCGGCTTCTTGGAATCTGATGAGGACATGCTTGTAGTCAATGGAACCTAATTGAAAATTCCCTTTGAATCCCACAGATTTGAAATCCTCGTTCAATTGTTCCATCGAAAGCTTCCCCCTTGAGAATTCCTGATTAAAGCATTACTGTAATGGGATGCGAGCTTCTCAGCATCTTGACGGGTGACAATACATGCAATTTCTCCCTTGTATTGTGTAATTTGAGTGATTTCTAGGTTTGTAGGAAGGGAGGAGGATAGTAGGGGGGAGTCTGTGTTCTAAAGCTTGGAGAAAACTCCAACCTTGGGCAAGGCCGCCGCAGATGGGCGGTGGCGCCGCCATAGGCAGCGGTGGTAAATAGACCGTTTATGGCCGTTGGGTGAACTGTGTTGTCATAAAAGGGGTGAAAGAAAAAAAATTTCGATTTCCGATAGAGAGGTACGACTTAGGATGTAGAGAGAAGGAGGAGAAAATAGGAAAAGCACAACAATTACTAATTAAACTCCTTCTTTCCATAAGTTTATGGAAAACGATCTTTCCCAAAACTCTGTCTTCTTTTATCTCTTTATTTGAATATCTAATTTTATATTTATATTTTAAAATATTTTTGTAATAAAATTAATTTCAATAAACTAAATTTTTCATTCCCTATAAATAGAGCCCAGTATTGTCATAGTTCAATATTTCAATGTACAACTCAATATTTCTCTTCTCCCTACTTTAAAAAAACTCTCTCCACTATTGTAATTAGTGTTAATCCATTTTAATATTCCTATTTATACAAATTTATTTACGAAATTCAAAAATATATATATTTGAATATAATAATAATTAATTAATAATTAATAATTTAAAATATACTTTTTATATTTGATATTAAAATAATATATAAAGAGTTGAAGTTTTCGGTTGGGTTGGGTCATTGATAAACCTTTGAAAAGAAATAAATTGGTCGGATGAGAAGTAGTGTACGTGGATGAGAGAGATATAATATTTAATTGGAATTTTTTGTTGGGTTAGATCATGGATAAGCATAGTCTTAGACTAACAACCTCGTAGGCTCGAGGCACTAAGAGATGATTGCATTTCTGATACCTTTAATAGTGCTGACCCAAAAAACATTAATTCTAATTGGCTTGTATTGTGAGTGATTTCTTGTTAGGAGCAATTTACTGGGGGTCGTCGTATGGAGACTCCTAACTAGGGGAGAATCCTAACTAGGGGTGACTCGTACCCCCACGGGGTCGTTACCTTGTTGGAGAATTAATCCAGGGGATGAAAAGTGTCAAACATAGATATTTGGGATGTTTCTCCCATACTCATTGCTAGATACAATAAATTAGCTAGTGGCAAGTCTTGGGTCATCCATAAAGATACTAAAACTCAAGACTTAGAATGCACAACCCACAATCGGGGGGTCACTCTGATTGTGTGTTGAGGATAGTTAGTGTTTCAGCCAAATAATTGGGGGGATGTGTTTAAGGAACTACTAAGGATGGAAGCAACGAGATTTAACTATGATTCACTAGACTTGGGGGTACTTGCATAACATGACCAATTTATAACTTTTATCCTAGATCCTTTCATATTTAGACATATAAACCTATTCTTAGGCTTATGTTACATAGTGTGGATATGGCCGGTAATTCCCAATGTCTTTCACACAAAGGTTATGCTCTCTAAAAAACCATCTCACCGCCTTCGTACTTAGGGATACGCTCCAATCCTTCCGACTCCGCTTTTCATCCCCGTAACCTCACTTTCGTTGCCAACAAGCCTCTTCGAAGGTACTTAAACCCTCACAGGAAACACTTTTGGATATAGGAGTGAGTCTAATACATCCCGGGAATTCCATTATAGATACAAACCATACGCCTTGAAAGGAAAAGGAATTGGCATCTTGTGATGAGTTCAGGGTTGCCACAACCCTGGTCATTACAAACTAGAATGCTTATCAACCGGGGTAAGCCAATGGGTTTCCCTTGTTTGGAAATAGTCTAGCACCCCTTACACGTAATCACTCAGACAACTAGCCAATTAGAATTAGAGTCAAATCATATGTTTGGTACTCTAAAGGTAGCATGAATGTACTCATCTCCGGGTACTCTCGAGCCTACAATAGCCCTAATTTAACACTCCCAAGATAACATTTTAGCCTAGCACTATATTATACTATGAACATAATTATGGATGCAAAATAAAGCATGACATGGCATAAATCATACATGAATGGAAATTCAAATCTTAAATAAATATTCATAGGACATAGAAAATAGGGTAATCTAGAATCTCACAAAATCATAATCAAGTTATGAATACAAATATTAATCCAAAAAATAAAATATTGTACTACTATTAAATCCATGAAATTCATTGAATTAAATACCATAGATCTACTCCCAACCAGTTGAAATTCTACATTATGACTACTTGCTTAAACCTTAGGAAACTAAAGGCTCAATTTATAGGAGAAGACAAATGGGCCTTAAAACCCCATGTTGGAAACCCTAGCGAAACCCTAGTGCCACTCCTGGTGAGATGTTGGCACGACCTGTGCCATAATGTACGTGTCAGCCAACTTAGCTCATTCAATCGTCCACGGGGCATCATTTGGGCAGGCTGCAAATAATGAATTGAGTGCACGGACAGTGCCAAGTTCCAAGACTCGAGGTCTGGATCCTCTTTTCTTCTTTCTGAGTGCACGGGGCATGCCAAAATGCATGTCCCGTCATCTGGGCTTGACTCTCCACCTGTTCTTCTTGCACGTCTCATCTTGGGCCTCAACTTGTCTGACACGAGTCATGCCATTTTACTTAGCTCGTGTCGGTTCATCGACACTTCCAAACCCTTGCTCTTTTCTTCAATTTGTATGCTCCACAACGGGTGAACCGCTGATATAATTTGGGAGTTCTTGTAGTCGATTTTACAATGCTCGAGAAGAAAATTCCTACAGATCCATCCTCGGAGGCTGATTCTTCTTGGATCTTTCCTAGAACTTGATTCAAACTCCAGGATCACAATTCATCCACTTATTTGTCTTCCTTCTTTGACCCTTCTATTTTTTACACGTTTTGACTCGTGGCCTTCAGTCTTCTACCAACCTTGCTAATGGCCTTCACTAATCTACTCTTAAGTACTTACAAGAAATCTACAAATAAGCTCACAAAATAGAATTTAGGTGCTCGTAAGGACAAGAATCCATTAGAGTTACAATAGGTTACAAACTCATAAATTTAGATAAGAAAACCAAAAACGGTAATCTAAATCTCCCATAATATAAACCTACATAAACCTAGACATCTACCCACAAAATGATTACAAGAGAGATTTAAATGCATTTGAAGTCTTATTTAGACTAACACGATATTATACTATGCATGGGACATCGTCTAGGCACATAGAAAAATATCAACTGAGTGCACGGGCCACGACAGGTTGCACAACTCTTGATATGGGTTATCGTTTCTTCCTTCTAAGCACACGGAGCGTTCCAAAATGAACGTCTCATCGTATAGGCTTGAGTTTCCTCCTGTTCTTTGTGCACAAACCCTATTAGGCCCCAAGTTGGCTGAAATGAGGCATTGTCAAGGGTTATGCCATTTTACACGGTCTGTGCCACTTCCTCATCAATTTCAAAACTTGGCTTTTTTATTCAACTTGTAAGGTTCGCTACTGGTGAACCTCTCATCCAATTTGGAGACTGATTCTTCTTGGATCATTTCCTAAACTAGATTAAAACTCCCAGATCACAATTCATATCCTTCTTTATCTTCCTTCTTCGACCCTCCTATCTTCTACCACATTTTGACTCGTGGCCTTCATTCTTCTGCCAAACTTGCGAGTGGCCTTCATCAAACTACTCTGAAGTGGTTACTAACAATCTACAAAAAAAAGCTCATAAAATAGAATCTAGATGCTCTTAAAGACAAGAATCCCTTAGACTCACAATATGTTACAAAATGATAGATTTAGATAAGAAAACTGAAATGGTCATCTAAACCTCTTATGATGTAAACCTATTGAAACCTATAATCTACCCACGAAATGTTAACAAAAAGACATGTTAAATGCCTTAGAAAATACATGCATTTGACATTTCATCAAGGGGAAACCCTTGGCTTACCCCTATAGCTATGCATTGTAGTTTGTAGCGACTAGGGTTATATTGACCCTGGAGTCATTATGAGATGCCAATTTCTTTGCTTCTCTAGGTCTATTGTTGGTGTCCAAAGTGGAGTGCCCGGGACGTGTTTTCCTTACTCTCGTATCTAACAGTTACTACCTATGCGAGACTCAGATCCTTTAAGTGGGGGAGGGGAGTGAGATGATGGGGATGAATGGCGGTATCAAAACATTGAAACACATCCGTAGTTACAAAGACGAGGAGACAGTTTTGAAGGGAGCCAAACCTTTATGTGACAGACATTGGAAACTCTCAGCCATTTCCACACTATATGACATAGGCCCGAGAATAGGTTTATATGTGGCATACATTAGAATAGTTTATATGTCTAAATGTGATGGAATATAGGATCAAAGTCATTTAATAGGTCATGTTACGCAAATACCCCTTATAATAGTAAATCATAGTTTAAATCTCGTTGATTGCATGTTTACTAGTTTGTTAGTCACAACCCCCTCCCCCCAATTATCTGTTTAAAGCACTAGCTATTCCCGACATACGAAAGGGGTGACGCTTGATCGGGGGTTGTGTCGGCCTAACTCTTAAATTCTATTGTCATTGTTGATGACCCCGGACTTGCCACTAGCTATATTATAGTAAATAGTAGTGAACAAAAATATAAGTATCGATCTTTGAATGCACACATCATTAATTAAACGACCTCGCGGGGTGCGGGTCAACATTTCTTCGGATTACCATCGATCCCCCATTAGGAGACCATGAAACCCAAGAATTTTTAGGCCCTACTCCAATCACACATTTGTCCGGGTTTAATTTCAGGTTCGAGCCTCGAAGCATTTTGAAAGTCTCTTCTAAATCAAGCAAGAATTGACTGTAATTTTTGTTGTTCACCACCTTTTCATCTACATATATTTCTATGTTTGCTCCAATATTCCCTTTAAAGACATTTTCCACTAACCTCTGGTAGGTCGCGCCAGCATTTTTGAGGCCAAACAACATATTTTTGTAACAGAATATTGCGACGTCCATGATGAATGACGTATTCTCCCTATCCTCTTCTGCCATTAGAATTTGGTGGTAACCCTTATAAGCATCGAAGAAAATTAAGACCTGATATCCCGTTGGTCGCATCGATCAATATATCGATGAACCTCAGGGCAACACTTGTTGAGATCCATCAAGTCAATGAACCCGCGCTAAGAACCATCGTGCTTAGGGACCATATCCAAGTTAGATAACCACTCTGGATAGAATGCTTGTTCTATGACTTCAGCTTGAATGAGTGTTTTGACTTTGTCTTTCATGGTGTTCACCAGCTCGGGGGAGAATATCATCCTCTTCTGCTTGATAAGCTTTTAGAATGGGTCTATGTTCAACTTATGGACCAATAATTTCCTTGGTACCACAGTAAGAGCAGTGGTACTCTATGAGAACTCATTAGCATAACCTTTGAGGAAGGCTTTCAGCTTCTCCTTCACAGTTATTGGTACCAACTTTCCCACTGCGATCGTCCACAAATATTGAACTCGGTGTCAGCCGGACCAACCGCTCCATGGACCAAGGCAATATTTTTTGCTTTTTTGGCTCTCTAAAAGTCATCGTCATATAGCTTCAGAGCACTTTTTGATCCCTTATGATAACCACTATCCATTTACTGGTAGGGAACTTATTTGTCAAGTGCTAAGGGGACCAAAAATCTTAGCTTGGCATATCCATGGTCTTCCCAAAATTACACTATAGGGAGAGATATCATCGATCACCGTGGAGCTGCATTCAACAGTCACTTCCCTATAGCCATCGGTGACCCGAACATGGTAAGTGATTATCTCCAAAGGGAGTACTGTATTCCCTGTGAAGCCCAACAGAGGTTAAGCAGTTCATTTTATATTATGATATCCCATATCTAACTGATCGAAGCAGCAGGAAAAATTCATTTTGACTCCACTGCCGTCATCAATAAACACCATTTCACATAAGATTTTCCAATAATCATATTGATAACCACAGGGCCTGGATGTGAAGTTTAGCTAGGGACCGCATATACTTTTGATAATGTTTTAGTTTTGTCAGGCCGGACCCATTTCTGGTGGTGTTTATCCAAGGGAACACATCAAGAGTTGGCTTTAATGATTGTTTTCAAGGACTTTTTAATCACGATGGCGTTAATAACATTGATCACCTGGTGAGCGGATGCCTTGCTGGTATTTTCCCATTCTCCAAGTATCAACATTTCGATTAGAACTTCGTTCATATGGTCTCCAAGGTCACGGTTCTCCTTTTACCTTCGAGGACTTGGCCTAGGCTCGTGGCCTTACCACGCATTCTCCAATGTGGCTTTCTTTTTTACATAGTTCAATCTCAGAGTTGAGGGGGTAAAATTGGCTTAGCAAGGCTCTTCAGAAGTCTATGTAAGTATGCAAGGATTCTTTTCTCAACTTTTTGAACCATTCTTGAGCTTTCCCCGAAAGGAAGCTTCCTGCAAGCTTGCACGTTAACTGCTTGTAAAAGTCTTGGGAGTTTAGAAGACTGAGGAAGGTCTGTATAGATTCTTTGGGGTCCGTGTCCCCACTATAGGTGGTAAGTGCCTCAGGGGGATTAATATTCACAGGCCATCGAGTAGCCATAATCCACGAGCTCAAAGGGGAGGCAACCACTTATCCCGAGGGGCCAATAAACCTATCTAGTTCCCAAGTTAGGGCGTCTACAACAGCTTTACTAGGCCATCCCATCCGTGGGTCTATATACATATGTGATAGCTAAGAGGCACCAATCGACTGGATATGGTATATCTGTTTCAATGCCATATACCCAAAATGAGGCTAGGATCCTCTTGTCGAATAGTTGTAATAGAGTGGCTGCCCAGGGTAACATGCACAAGGAGTGGGGTCAGCCATTAAAGGTTAAATTTGTACTTGGCCTTCACTCCCCATTTATAAACCTCTAGGTTGAGCCATCGTCTATGGAACTTCGAGGTTCAGAAAGAGCCGAATCAAAACAAGTGACGAATAAATCATCCATCACCTTAGATCAGGAAAGGTGGGTTGTGGTCGAGCTTGGGGGTTTATCCCTGTGTACCCAGGATATGTTACTCTCGGTACTATCTGGGGTTGAGGTCTTGCTGTACCACCAGGGGCATCAAGGATGGAGCTCTTACTGATGGTTGAGTGATCCTCTAAAAGAGCATCGAGGTAGGAGTAATATGAAATCCAGCGGTCATAAGGGTTTGCGCCAACTACGCCAAATCTGGCTGTAGAGGGAATGTGGCACTTCTTGCAATGCAGTTTGTTCGTAAATTATTAAGGTTACAATTGGATATTCAAGTGGTAAAAATTTTCGACGTAGGAAAGTTATAAAGTATGCATATTTTGTTGGGACAACCTAAAAAAGAAAGTGTGCAGAAATGGTTGAGACAAAAGGATTACTTTTATTATGCAATATTTCTTGTATTTTTACATTCAAACACATCATATTACATATTTAATATATGAGGAAATATCCAAATTGGTACCCACTTTTAATTGAAATTCATAGTATGGTACTCAA
>JAULKM010157855.1:0-16668 GCA_032355605.1 Rubia tinctorum
TGAGTTGGGCGAGATCCTCAAATAAATAAAGATTTGATTTTCCGCAATCCAGAGTCTTCGCAAGGAGATTCATATCACTCTTATTCTGCAGCAGGGTGGAAAAGTAGATTTGATGAACAATTTTCCATAAACACTTAGCTTCGTAATAAGAATGAAGAGCTTCACGCTAAGTGTAGTCATCTTGACTCATATGTATATTAGATTTAGCAAGCTTATGTTGAATACAAGGACAATCTTCAAGCCCTTCCATCATCATCTCGTTGGCCTACTGGTTATGGAGACCTATAGATGAGTATCAGCGGGTAGAGGAGTAATTTGTCTGAAGCTGTTAGATCTCATATTCATAAACTAGAAGAGGAAGTGAAAAATATGATAGCTACGAATAAGAATTATCAAGATACTGTCGATGTTATGAGCGTGCAGCTTGATCGTGAGAAATTTGGCCATGTAACAGATTTTAAGGCCTACTACGCAAAACATCTCGATCATATGGAACAAAGAGGTTTTATGCGGCATCCCGCCTACTTATACATGAAATGGCACTATGAAAATATGTTAGACAATGAGCGCAAAGCTGAACAATCTCATCATGAGGCTGAGTAATCTCATCTCGAAGCTGAGCTACCTCATTGCCATGGTGGTTCTTCATCCTCTGAATTATCCCGCACATCAAGGCACCGATAATTTGTTTTTATGAATGATCAAAGTAGTGATTTATGCTGATTTGTATTTTTTAATTATGTTTTTCGCTATCAATCAACACTAAGTGCTATGGTTTTTACGTTTCCTATTGTTCATTTTTTATGCATGTATTATTTTTGTGCTTTAATTTTTTAACCTTCTCCATGGGAAGATGTATAATTTTTACTGCTGATTTTGCTGGTATGTTTGCCTATTTTGCAAGATCTATAGCTTGCAAAATTATGGATTTATATTATGAGAACTTGCAAAATCTATTGCTTGCTTATGTCGCATTTGTGGGCATATATTCCCTTTTGCAAGATCTATAGCTTGCTTAGTTAGGTCTGCAAAGTTCAAAGATCTATTGCTTGGGAACTCGGGAACTTGTGTTGCACCAACGGCATGATCTATTGCTTGCTTGTTGCAATGTTTTTGTAGGTATATTTGCCTTTGAGCAAGATCTATAGATTGCAAAAGTAATATTACGATATTGCAAGATCTAAAGCTTGCAAAGTTGTAAGTTGTTGCTTCGCGCTTGACTAAAATCAATTGTTTGTGATGTGCCATAGTCGGCTATTATTCAGAGAATGTAAGTAAAGAATATGAAAAGTATGTTGCCCCCAAAGATGCACTTTTATATTTAATATGTATGGCTGCGATAATATAGCTTTCAAAAGAAAACAAGGATGCAAACACCACCAATAATCATCTCATGGCTTCTATACATTTGGGTTTTTCCTACCCTCCTCCTTAGATGTTACACATAAAAATTTCTAAGGTTGATCACATGCCAAGTGTTGGGGAGGTTACTATAATCCAATATTTCTAGATCATAGCAATTGAAACGGTGAGCTTTTGCAATCTTGTACGGGGCCTTCCCATTTTGGGTTTAGTTTTCCTTTTTCTTCCTCTAAGCTTGCTTCATTTTTTCACAGCACAAAGTCACCAATTTGGAATTGCGTCTTCTTGACCTTCTGATTGTATGCTCTAACCATCTTCTCCTTATCTTTCGCCTCTGTGTTCGCTGCTCACTACCTCTTTTCTTCAAGTTCATCTAGGTCCGGTCTCATCATTTTGGGATTATCATCCTCCTTGTATACCTGTACTCGAAGGCTCGAGTTCCCAATTTCCACCGGTATTACTGCTTCATTACCATAGACTAAACTATATGGCATTTCTCCTGTTGGTTGTCGAAAATTTGTTCTATACGACCACAAGGTATTGGGTATCTCGTCCACCCAACTAGTTTGCTTCCCCTCCAATTTTTTTTGTATACCCTGAAATATAGTCATGTTGGTGACTTCTACTTGTCCATTGGCTTGAGGGTGAGCTACAGAGGTGAAATTATGTGTAATCCCTAACTTCGAGCACCATTCAGTAAAGAGTCCGCTAGTGAATTGTGTGTCATTGTCCGTGGCGATAGTTTGTGGCACCCCGAAGCGACAAACTATGTTCTATCATATGAAATTTCTTGTTACCTTCGTTGTTACTCTTCCTAGCAGCTTCACTTCCACCCATTTAGTGAAGTAGTCAATTGCTACAATCAGGAATCTTTCACTACCAGAAGGTCCAACCAAGTGAATTCCCCATTTAACGAACGACCATGCACTATACACTCTTGTTAAGCCAGCCTGAGGTTTATATGATATTGGGGCATTAATCTGGAAACTTATGCCCTTAAGCACGAAGTTATATGCATTGTTGAACATATTTGGCCAATAGTATCATGCCTAAATTATCTTCTTTGCAATCGTTCGGGATCCCTGATATGTTCCGCATAACCCTTCTTGTACTTATTTCAAGATCTCTTCTGCTTGTAATGGTCCAACGCACTTTATCCATGGAGATAGGAAAGCTTTTTTTGTACATGACTCTTCCTTCATAAGCGTAATTGTGAGATCGTAGTTCTAACTTTATTGCTTGTACCTTATCTGCTGTCAACTTCCCCATTGCGAAGTAGTCTATCAGAGGTGTCATCCAGTTCGCTTCTTCCGTTTGAAACCTTGAAAGGGTTGTTATTTATGTACTTTTTACTGGAATGACTTCCACTTTTACATCTTTGTGTCCGGCCAATGAATCAAACCCAACTGCTGCTAGCTTACTCAAGGCATATGCCTTTGTATTTTCACTTCTTGGCACATGCTGGATATCAAAGTATTCAAGTTGAGCGATAAGCTGACGGACTCTCCTTAAATACTTTGTCAACTATTCTTCCCGCATTTCATAGTCTCCCTTGGCCTGCTGTAATACTATATGTGAGTTGCTAAAGATCCGAACACTTTTGACCTTCATTATTATTGTAAGGTCTAAGCCACATATTAACACCTCATATTCCGCTTCATTGTTGGTGATCAGAAAGTCAAAACGAAGTGAATATCTGTGGCCCCCTCCTTCTGAGCTGACTAATAGTAGTCATGCACTGCAACTTTCTTTGATGGATGCTCCATCCACAAACAGTTTCTATGCAACATTCATCCACTTTGATTTCTCTTTGCTGATTCCAAGATTCTGTTGGTCCTTCGCGTCTTGCTCATCTTCGCTCTCCATCTTTGCAATGAAGTCTGCTAAAGCCCATGCCTTGATTTCACTTCATGGTTGGAACTGGATTTCATATTTTCCGAACTCGAGAGCCCACTTGGTCATTCTACCGGATGCTTTAGGTTTGCTGAGTATGTCTTTGATTGGGTGATTAGTATAGACAACTATCCCATGACTGTGAAAATAGGTTTGCAACCTTCTTGTTGAGTACACCAAAGCTAGAATTAACCTCTCGCTGGCATTTAAGATTTCTCTTCACTTTGCAGTATTATACTAATGTAGATACAGGTATCTATTTTTTACCCTCTTCCGTACTAGAACCGAGCTGATTACGTTTTTTAAAACTGCCAAGTACAGATGTAAGGTTTCTCCTAGGATTGGTGAATTCAATGTAGGCAACGCCTGAATCTGCTCCTTCAAAGAATCGTAAGCTTTTTGACTTTCTTCGTTCCAGCTCAACTTTTTTTACCTTCTTCAGGACTTCGAAGAGTGGAATGTGTTTCTCAGATGCCTTTGAAGCAAATATACTAAGTTTTACCAATGATCCCATTAATATTTGTACTTCCTTGACTATTTGTGGTCAAGGAAGATCAACTATATCTTGTATTTTTTCTGGATTGGCCTCGATTCGCCTGGAGGATACCCTATATTCTAAAAATTTCCCTGCGTCAACTCCAATTATGCATTTCTAAGGATTGAGTTTATGCCAATCTCAATTAGTGCATCTATTATCTCCTTCAAATCCTCTGTGAAGCTGCATATCTTTCTACTCTTAACGACCATATAATCAACATATGCTTCCACATTTCGCCCAATTTAATTGAGAAATGCACTGTCGATCACTCTGTGATATGTTGCTCCTGCATTTTTTAGGACAAATGGCATTTTCACATAACAAAATATCCCGAAGGTTGTTATGAACCCCATCTTCTCTCCGTCTTCAGAATTCATCAGTATTTGGTGGTATCCTTTATATGCATCCAAAGAGTCTAGGACTTCGTACCCTGCAATCAATTCGACTAGTTAATCAATCTTAGGCAAATCATAACAATGCTTTAGGCATACCTTGTTTAGATCAGTGAAGTCTATACACATTCTCCACCCCGCGTCTTCCTTTTTTACCATCACTGGGTTCGCCAACAATTTCGGATATGTTACCTCCTTCAGTATACTAGCTTGAAGCAAAGCTGTAACTTCTTCTTCTATTGATTTTTGCCTGTCACTAGTTAAGCTTCGTTGCTTCTGCTTAACCGGTTTAACAGAATCACTAATGTTTAGGGAATCGGTAGCGATTTCTGGGTTACCATATTCTGCACACTCTATGCAAATGTATCCTTATGACTTAGCGAGATTCTTATAACCTTTTGTTTCTCCATATCTAGAAGATGCTTCCCTATTTTGACACACTTAAAAGTGTCTTCGCCATCAAGAGTGACAACTTCAGTTTCTTCTCTTGGGTCTACTGCTGACTCGCATTGCCTAAGTAAGCTGTTATCTGAGAAAATACTAACCATCTTCGTTTGCTCTAGAATTTTCCCTGCTTTCATCGCGATGACCATAAACTTCCTAACTATTTGTTGGTTTCCTCTTATTGTAGAGATTTAGGTTGGAGTCGAGAACTTCTTTACTAAGATGTATGGAGACCACATTGCCTTCGCTGTGTTCATCCAGGGTCTTCCAATGATGGCATTGAATGGACTTGGCGCGTTCATGACCACAAAATTGCACATGATGGTGCAATTTCTATCACTCTCACCAATGGTAACATGCAACTGTATATTGCCTAAGGGTGTCTCTGCTCGTCCCGTAAATCCTACAAGTGAGGATGTAGACTTTTTTAGACCCGTCTGCTTGAATCTTAGCTTATCGAAGCACTAAACAAACATGATTTTGACTGCACTTCCATCATTCACAAACACTCTATGAATTGTTGCATTTCCAATATTAGCGATGATGACCATTGGGTCATTATAAGGCGAAGCATTGAGGACTGCATTCTCTTTGTTAAATGTGATTGTTTCATCCAGACGAAGCCTTTTGTTGGCAGGCTCTTGTGGTGGCGAATATCTAGCCTTGGCTTTCCAAGCATTACTCAGTTGACCCATGTATAGACATGATCACTCTTTTGGAGCCTCGGTCGCTGTATCTTCATCATAATCCACCGTTGCTGTCATATTTGGATTTTAGCTCTGTGCGTTCGTTATGGCCTGGTTTTTTGCCACGGAGCTTCCTGCCTTATTGGTTTCATTGTACCGGCTTCCGACATCTTCTTTCTTGTATTGGCTTAAATATACGTTCCTCAGATTTTCATCTATTTGTCTCCTCGAATCTCTATAATCCTCGATATCATGACCATTGTCTTTGTGGAAAGCACAGTAGTATTCTCTGAATCTTTTATTAGGGGGTGCTATCATTGGTGTTGGTTCACAAAATAATTCCCTATTCGCTTGTCATATTTCCCTTCTTGACTTTGTCAGGGGTGTCTCTTGGAATGATGCGCCCTGCATCCCCGATTCTCTTCCCTTGAAATGGATATTTCCTTTCCCTGTATTTATAAACTCCTTTTGTGTATCTTCCGTCATTATTTTCTTGCCTTGCTCCTACTCTATCTTGTGTTTATTTACTTCCTATAATATCACATGTTGCTCGATCATTTTTTGCAATTCTCTTGGTTTTCAGGCATATTTTTGTGAGCTCCTTGTAGAACTCTCCTGACCGCATGCCCCCCTGTAAATTCGCCCAAAGAGGATTGGAACGACGAGTCTCGAACATGCAAACTTTCAGTGACAAATCGGTTGTGATATTCTGCGAGGCTCTCATCACTTCGTTGAGCTATGTTGTTTAGGTCCGCGATTATTTTGGTGAACTTCTGCTTCTGATAAAAGCAGCCTAAAAACAAATCTGACAACTGTGCCCATGACTTAATGCTTCCTTTTGGAAAGTCTTCGTACCATGTGATCGTTATTCCCGATAAGAAAATCTGGAAGGTTTTGCATACCAATTCGATTTCTACATCGTGAAATCTCATGTTGTTGCGATATGAATGCAGGAATTCTTTTGGATCTGTGGTTCCATCATAGATTTTAACGTGCAAAGAAAGCTTGAAATCCTTTGGCATATTAAAATCTCGAAGATGAGGTGCTAGTGGTGATTTATCCTCCTCATTATCTGCCACTATCTCCTTCGACTCATCTTCATACATAAGACTCTCACGCCCTTGATTTGGTCTTTTATTTACCCTTAGGGATTTTGGCTTAAGCATAGCCAAAAATTGATTGTACAGGTTTTCTCTGTTCGCTTCTAGGAATGATGCAAACGCTCCCCTTTCCTTTTCTTGGTTTGTGTTAGGAGATTATGCTTTCTCCTCCTCATATTTCGTATCATCCCTATTATTGTCTTTTTCTCTGCTAGGAACATATGCTTGGTTCTGACTGGGGTTCATGCTTTTGTTGTGTCCAATCATTTTTTCTCGTGTCTTATGGTTGTGGTTTCTCTCACTTCTGGTGAACACTATAATTTACCTGAAGGATTTTGAAATAAAAATTTTTTGTCACTACAGTCGGCGCTAAATGATGTTGTAATCCAACCAAGTAAAGCCTTTCCATTCACCGTTAAGTATCTCCTCCTGCAAAACAGATCCCAGAAGTGACTATGGAAAAAAATGCTCCGACGATCAAGTCAGTCTTTTCCTTATAGAATTAGAATTTCTCAGTCTATCTTCACTTACCTGAGCCAGTGCTTCTCTTCTTGTATTTATAGCCTCTTGTAGTCGTGGTTCCACATTGTTTGGGTTTAAGATCGTGGGCCGCATCATGATCACTATCATTCCTGTTTTTGTCTACGTGCCATCTTTCTCGGCTTATAGTTGGATCTACGATCACCATGTTCCTTCTTTATTGGCTCGTGGCTTACTTGGGCTTTGCGCTGAATGGCCTTGGCTGTTCATGAATCAAGATTGGGCTAGAGTTTAGAAGTCAACAGTCTTTAGTTGGGGTAGGTATATACCAATAATCAACTACTGAAGTTAGATCAAATCAAATCACTAACATATCTCTTAAGAATATATTTCCTAATAGTAAGAAAGAATGCATTTGATGAGATCTATAGAAGAACACTTTTTAGAGTGTGGATGAACTACTTAAAGAAACTCAATCATTTACTTCATTGGGATAGACACTGAAGGTTTTGGGTCTTTTACATTATTTTTTATTCTCTACATGAAGGGATATTATTGTGTGTTAAATGTGGTGGAAGTTGTTTTTTAGGAAGTTGTTAAATGCTATTATTATGAAATAAATTTATATAATGGTTATTACCCCCATGTTGTGAGTTGATGAGATGGTAATATGATATCTTTTAAACACACTTGACACTCATTTTCAGTGTTTTGCTCATGGTTAGCTAGTAAATTAGGTGTTTTACCACATAGAGGGGTTAGAATCACCCCGTGTGGTTATTTACCCTAATTTTCCTATTTTGTAAGCATTTAGTTGTCTAGTGAACTTTTCTCTACGATTTGATAATTATTAGGAGATTTTGTGTGCTTATCAGAGATTAATCAATAGAGAAGGACACTCACAAGGATGCTAGAAGCACGGAGAAGGCTATTCGCAAAAATGCTAGAAAAAAGAAGACCAATTACAAAGTGTAAGAAGATAGATTGAAGAAGGATGACAAAATTGTGGGTGAAGAACGACATAACTCACCTTGTGAAGGCACATTTGGGACATACTTTGTTTGCTATCCTTTGTCCAAATTTATAGAGTATGGGTCATGCAATTGTGGTACACATATTGTGTTCCTCCCTCCCAAATCGTGGTCGGGGAGTTCGTGGTGAGTGGTGCTTTTCCACTATTTTTGGGGTTAATTACTCTTAGTGGTTCAAATGCCATCTTCCATATAATGCCTCCCTTGCCGCCAATACGTTTCTATATGTTTTGACGTATGTACTTCCGATATATTAGAAACGATCGGTACATTGCTCTGTCAATTTTATTTCGATAGGCCTTGCTATAATTGTGAAGGACGCCAATGGTTTTGTGTCATTTTGTTGATGCTTCATTGGTGAGACGTTGTTTCTATTGTCTACAGGAAGGGTATTACTGTGTGTTAAATGTGGTGGAAGTTGTTTTTTAGATGGGTCAATCAATTCAATTGTTATGAAATGCATTTATGTAATGGTTATTGCCCCTTGTAGTGTGTTGATGAGACAGTAAGATGCTATCTTTTAAACACATTTGACGCTCATTTTTCAGTATTTTGTTGGTGATTAGCTAGTAAATTAGGTGTTTTACCGAATAAGGGGTTAGAATCACATTGTGTGATATTCACCCTAATTTTCCTATTTTGTATGCATTTAGTTGTCTAGTGAGTTTTCCTCTAAGATTTGATCATTATTTGGAGATTTTGTGTGCTTATCAGAGACTAATCAATAGAAAAGATCATTCACAAGGATGATGGAAGAATGGAGAAGGCTATTCGCAAGAATGGTAGAAAAATGAAGGCCTTTTACAAAATGATAGAATATATATTAAAGAAGAAAGACAAAGTAGCGGGTGAAGAACGACAAAGCGTTGACTCACCTTGTTAAGGCAAGTTAGGGTTAATTTTCTTATCAGTATTTTCTTAGTAAAAAATTACCTACCTTGTTTGCTTTCCTTTGTCCTTATTTATAGAGTCTGGGCCATGTGATCGCTGTCCACGTATTGTGTTCCTCCCTCTCAAATCGTGGTCTGGGCGTTCGTGGTGAGTGGTGCTTTCCCACTGCTTCTGTGGTTGATTACTCTTGGGCGAGGTGTGATGTGTATCCAGAGAACGGGTACCTTCTTGCGTAATGATTATTCTGATGCAAGATTTTGCCTGATTGGGACTGAGTGAGTTATATATATACCATCGACTATTTTATTTTTGTTTTTTGAAAAATATATGTTCATTTTTATAAAAATTATATTTTTCACTCTCTTTCATGTATTTTCTTGGCAAAGTCTTCAGAAATACCATGTTGAATTAAAATCATAGAAAGGTAAAACAGTTTTAGTTACAGTATTAAAATTTTATTATTCAACGTGCAGTAGTTATAAGTTTATGATTCAATTAATACAACTCGAAAATTGTATCTTAATTTCTTCTAATTTGCAGCTTAAACCATGGTACTTCTATAACTTATCAAAAGAAGGTCTTTCAAGAGACGGACTCTATTTCCTTTACACATTTACTGTTTTCATAACAAATTAGTGAAATGGACGAGGTATCAAACAAGAAAGTTGGTCAAGGTATAAATTAGAAACGACACCAGACAATTTGTTTATTGCTCATTGTCCATATACTGCAGATTGTTCCCGTGATCGACGAATCGATACCAGACAATTCGTTTATTGCGCATTGTCCATGTGTACTGCAGATTGTTCCCGTGATCGGAGAATTGAATTTTACTGAAACGAGTCCCCTCATTTGAAAATTCCACTTATAGCGTCATCGAGTGCATCAACAGTTGCAGAATACAGAAACAGGAATATCACGGACATCACGTTGGCCGTTTACCGTTGAAAAGTTAAAACCTAACGTAATGACAATTCAGAGGGATTGGTCAAATACGATGTGTGTATATATATGTGTGAGTAGGATACCATGCACCATAAGATTCTTAAGAACGAGCGCCACACCTTTACAATTAGCTAGCTAGAGAAGAGAAATACAGATATTCGGGTTTGAGTGAAAGTTCGCAACTTATTTTTTAATCATGTCTGCTTCCATTGAAGCCCTTGCAATGGCCGGTGTGAACTACCTTGAATACCCTATGGCGTATGAAGATGAGGATACTCCACCACACTTGCTAGCTGAGGAGGAGGAGTCATTAGATGAAGAGATACCAAGTTTGTGTGGCAAGCAGCGTTCTGAGTCAGAAAGCTCTCAAATATCTGGGTAATGATCAGCCTAGAGATGGTCATGAATTAGGGCATTCTGCACAAGTTCAGCCCTTCAATTCTTTATTTGTTTGTAGTTTAGAGTATTCTTCGTGAATTTTGCGATACTGATCAGTCAAGAATAATGTTCCGTACTTTTTCGAAGTTTTGTTTTCTGAATTTCTTTCAAGATTACCTTGAATTAAAGTCCATTGATAATTCTCTACTACTATACTGCAATTTCAAACAAAAAAATTATGATAATCTTAGAAACAGGCAATTCACAATTGAAACTCAAACAAATCGTACTTACACAAGCCTACCAACCTCATGTTGTGGTTGAAAGTTAAACCCATCCACTTATGTTGATTCAATGGAGGTGGTCGATAACTCTCATTTTTCTTGCACGGTTCAACTATCCGTACAAGTTCCTATCTACGAGATAACCATTTTCA
The DNA here is from genome assembly GCA_032355605.1 of Rubia tinctorum. Classification (NCBI taxonomy): domain Eukaryota; kingdom Viridiplantae; phylum Streptophyta; class Magnoliopsida; order Gentianales; family Rubiaceae; genus Rubia; species Rubia tinctorum. The sequence goes on from JAULKM010157855.1 coordinate 10,577, forward strand.
TTTTATTGTGGCATGGTTTTTTATTTTCCCAAATCCCCACGTACAAAAATGACATACTTGACCGATCGGTCATGCTGTCCTCTGGGACGACATCTGGTGGCTGACCTCGGTGATCATTCATGCCATTTTCTAATAAATACATCATCTATGACTAGAAGAAAACATCATATATGCCTAGAACTCCTTTTAACGTATACATGACATTATATTCACGAGGGCGAACGACTTTTGGGGCCCTCAAACTCTTCCCATCATTCACCTATAACCTCCAATTTATTTTTTGAATACTTTTGCCCCATGAACTAATAAAAGTGATGAATTGTAGCTCTTCCGTCCAGTCAAAGCATCAAATTCAGTCAAAACGTTAAATTTAGGGGTAAATTAGTAATTTCACATTGGGTGAACGACTTCAGGGGCCCTCCAACTCTTCCCATCGTTCACATTTGACCCCCATTTATTTTTTAAACTTTTTCCCCATGAACTAACAAAAGTGCTGAATCGTAGCCCTTCCGTCCGGTCAAAGCGTCAAGTTCAGTCAAAACGTTAAATTCAGGGGTAAAATAGTAATTTCACATTCTTTCATTTTTCAATTCTCATTTTCCATTTTTCTTTCTCTTTTTTCCTTCTTTTAAATTTCCTCTTCCATTTTCTTTATCTCTTTTTTCCTTTTGTTTCCACCTTTTCTTTTTTAAACCCTTTCCCCATTCCCCTTCCTATCTTCTCCTTCTCAGCCAATTTCTCCACTGCCTGCTGCCACCTCACCACCCAAGCTCTGCCTACCGCCAACGCTAGCCACCACCGGTGCTTTCAGCTTCTGATCTCTCTTCGCCCGCTGACCTCATGCCACCTCCGGCAACCCCACATTCACAACCTGTTGATCCTTATCGTCTCACCCCTCTACCGTTGACCCCGTCGATCTTCCCTAGGTCCCTGCCTTGACCACTACACCAACGTCCTAGTCGTTCGTCCCCACCACCACCGTCTCAGCCCAAGCCCCCACACCGTCGTCCCAGCCCAAACCCTAGCCTCCGTCATTGCTTCTCCCGCCACCATCGTGCCAACCTAGAGCCCTACACAGCTGTCCCAACCCAAGCCTCCTCATCATCGTCCCAGCCCAAACCCTTGCCCCCGCCACCGCCGTCCCTGTTTAGAGTCCCCACACCGCCGTCCAGCCCAAACCTTAGCCCCGCCACCACCGTCCCCGCCACTGCCGTCCCAGCCCAAATCCTAGCCCAGCCTTCATCTCTGCCACCGTCACGATGGAAAAGTGGAGGTTGTTTAAAGAGTGCGGGAAAATAGAAGAAAAAAAGAAAATGGGACAGCGGTGCCGGAAAGAGAAAAAGGTAAACAGAAAAGAAAAAAGAAAGGGAAAAGGAAAAAAATGGAAATTGAAAAATAGAAAAGGGAAAATGGAAAAATGAATATTTTGCCCTTACAATTGACGTTTTTGATTGAACTTGACGCTTTGACTGGACGGAAGGGCTACGATTTAGCACTTTTGTTATTTAAGGGGGTAAAAGTATTCAAAAAATAAATGGGGGCCAAAGGTGAACGATGGGAAGAGTTGGAGGGCCCCTGAAGTCGTTCGCCCAATGTGAAATTACTAATTTACCCCAAAATTTAATGTTTTTACTGAACTTGTCACTTTGACCGAACGGAAGGCTACGATTAAGCACTTTTGTTAGTTAAGGGGGTAAAAGTATTCAAAAAATAAATGGGGGCCAAAGGTGAACGATGGGAAGAGTTAGACGGTTTTTGAAGTCGTTCGCCCTATTCACAAAAATAATAGTAAGAAACATAATCTTTAAATTAAACATCTAAGAAAATCACCATGACTCATATAAATATTAAATCTTCTGTTCATCAGCTTATAGAATGATTTTTACCTACGGGATTGAACTTTAAACATAGGAATTGAATAATCATTAACTCAATTTTGATTAAAAAAAAATGCCCCACACCTATTTGTTTCCCCAGCCACGTTGAGATGCACAACTATTTTTTAATGAATCGATAGAGCCATGGTACATTCCAAAATATTGTATGTAAAGGTATATATATACTATTCCCGTCCCCTTTTCGATGTCCACTTGAAGACCTATGTGAATGTATTAGAATTAGGATGTTTGCTTTTTGTAACAAGTAGGCTCACGATACAGACTAATAGTTGTTCATACTCTTATCCGTAAGTCAGATCTATTCATAGTGGGTCAGAACCGGATGTTCCAAAGACCAAAACACCAATGCCAATAGTAAAGCGATGCTAGAGAGATCTTTAGCTGTAGTCACATTTCATGTCACACTTACCATCATTTTTATGTGAATTAAACCACCTGAGAAAGGGATAAGTTCCCCACCCTTAACAGCTAGTCCTATGGTAGGTGAAATTAAATTCCATTTATTGAAAATATTATCCAAAAAGACACTAAATAGAATATCCTCTATAAAAGTAAGAGGAGGAATGCCAGTGTTAAGAGAGAAGTCTCTGCCCATATTATCTAAAATGGATAAGTTGCAAAAAGACGATATCAACATAACTATTTCACCATCATAGTGAATAATAGAGCGTACTTTTTCTATAAGTCGTGGCCTGGAGAAAATAATTACTTACTTTAAGAAATTAAGTTGAAGAAGAGAACCCATATCCCTCCATTCCTGAATGGTATTGAGGTCATGGATAAATAACATGTCTTTAGAAAAAGCTGGAGAAGTTATGGACAAGCGTTTGAAAATGCCTAAAGCAAGTTTCAGGCTTAAACGATTGGCTGCTCGATGGGGAGGGGGGGAGAGGCTACTATGGCTCTCCATAATTAAGTCCATTAGAGAACCTACAATGGTAGTAGACTTAGGGAGCACTTCTTAAATGTCACGTCATGAATTTTGATAAAAACTAGGTAAGAATCAGCTACCAACAATGGACCTCCTTAAATAAGCACTTCTTAGGCACTTGTTTTTCATTATAAATTTTCATTAGTTATAAATAAAAAACAATCCATGTTAAGTGTCAATCATTGATTGGTTGACATTTCACAAACAAAGAGGTATCGTTTCCTTAATTAAGGAGCAACTCCTTTTTAAGGAGTGGTTCTTAAAACTTCACAATGATCCTCCTTAAATAAGAAACACTCCTTGTTAAGAAAATTTTGGTTAAGGGGCAACCATTGTGAATGCTCTTAAGTCTCAAATGAGCATATTCGCATGTGCTAAGGTGCATCACCACTTGCTAATAAGCCTCAAGATGACTCTCTAACATAGACAACTTCCATGGAGGCACGGAAAATCATAGCATCCTTAGAGTGTAGGGCCTGACCTAGCATAGAGGTGTACCGTTGTACAAAAAATTGACCAAAGTGCTGACCATAATCTGTATTTTACCCATACTTTGCTTTCTTATGGATCTGATGCTGCAAGAAAGATCAAATAGTTGCCAACTAGTCTTGGCGGGAAAGATTACTCGTAAACTCATTATAAAGACCCTCACTTTTCTTCATCTATAAATAAATAAATAAGCACTTTGATGGATATTTATAGCATCATTCAAGTAAATAAAGATTAAGATCGTAAAAACATAAGCCTGTAATATATCTACACCTAATTCCTGACCGGTGAATGCAAGAACTATAAATAAAGGACCAAGATCTCATATGAAATATAAAAGATCATGCATACATAGCATAGTGCAAGCGAACCCACTTAAAATCTTTACTGAACTATGCCCGACCATCATTAGCAAATGAAGGTATTTTTGAGATTAATGCACGGAAACAATGAGAGATTAAGTTAAGAAGTACTAAAAGGGGCGCTAACGGTAGTGGGAATCCCGCGGGTGATAAAAACCTTGAAAAATGAATCATTTCTTTGAAATCCCACTATAGTAATTAATACCAATAAAAATGGAAAATGAGAGACTCAAAGCAATGAGAAAATGAGTTGTAACTATACCACTATAAGGTATCATAACCTGAAGATTACAAAATAAGGAAAAAGTAAGAGTGACCGAGATGCAAGGGGTAAATTTTTGTTTAACATTTCCGGAAAGACCGCCTATTTGTTCATTTACCAGGTTCAGCACGAAATTATAAATAAGCTCTACCAAGGATTGCCAAACATTTGGTACTGAGGTTCCTTCTCCCTTTTTCGTAACAAAATGAAGCAAAAGTATGACAAAACTAAGGGTAAGTAGCATAAACAAAGATGGATTTGTGAATGAGAAATACAAGTTTCCTATCTTCATAGGAATCAATGAGAGAATGGTAAATTGCTCAAGGGGGTTGCTCACTATCCCCGCTAGATCCAGGGCAGTCTTATAGGCTTCACTTTCTATTCCCGTGTTCAAATCACTTAAAGTTCCATTCGTAAATAAGAGATTGTTGTTTTCCCCATGAAAGATGATATTGGCTGAGATAAAAATTTTCCTCAAGAAAGTCTAGCCCTGCCAAACCCGTTGGAGTAATGAATAAATATAGAGAGTTTGGTTGTTAACCAAATGAGATTTTCCACGAAGATAGGGCAAAATAGGGCTATAAGTAGGCCGTTTGCTATTGCTACAAGAGTTGCTCACCTCTATACAGTTTGGTTTCGCTATCGCTCTTGTATATGTAGTGGTCGAGCTAAAACGTAGTATTCTTTCCATACCAGGAAGCCTATTATATAGTTCTAGAAGTTTCACCAAAAGCAAGTAAGATGAGGTCCCTCTGTTTCGTAGAAAAGGATCGTACAGTACTCACCCCTATTTCAAAGGGACTTATGGACTCCACTCATTGTCTACTAAATGAGAGTGTGAGAGAGAGCGAGCAAAACATTAAATTTTGTGGCTTTCCATCCTTTCCCTCACTCTACTCTTTCATTTCTATTTAAGGTTCCCCGCATTGATTAGTAAACATGTCATTAATAATATGATGATGAGTAGGAGTTTGCACTGGGCCAGAAACATATTTTATTGGACTTCGATTTATTAGACCTTGCTTCACAAGAAAGGTTAGCAGAGCTACATGTTTGGATCAAAGTTGCTGTGATGGTAAATGTACACATTTGTTTTCGGAAAATGCAAATGTTGTTAATGTTAAATTTCAAGATATCTTGATCTTTCATGTTAAGACCAAATGGTACTAAGTGAAAGTGATCTAAAACTTTATATGTAAGTCATTTAGTCTTTAAAAATTGACGTTGGATTTATCTTTCAACACACCCCTCACGTGCAAACGTGGAAATACTCCACGACTCATATCCGGCCAAATTAAATGGGATTTACGCCCAATAACTCAATATGAGCTCTGATACCATGTTAAATTTCAAGATATTCCGGGTTTTCATCTTAAAATCAATTGGTACTAAGTGGAGGTGGTTTGAGACCTTATATGTAAGTCAAATATTTTTTAAGAAATCGATGTGAAATATATCTTTCAACACATGTCATTAAACTAAATAAATTCTAAGATGTTACCAAATAATATTTTAATCTTAATGCTAGTTTTGAAAAAACAAATTATGAACCATGGTAAAATTATACAGTATCTCTGACATACGTTCCGTACTATATTCATAAGATATAATTTGTTTGTAATGTTAAAGAAATTAAATGGCTTAAAATGTGGGATATGAATTTATCTTTATTTTTAAATACATGAGATGAGAGTATTCTTGGTAATAAGGTTCTCGTCGTATTCCTGAGATATTCTATAAGAATTATAATCAAAACATAAATATTGTTTAATATGTTTCTTCACTTCTTATATCATATTCTGATGTACCATGTATATGCATTGTATATGTATAAAATATGTATTTTAATATCATTATTTGTGCAGTACAATATTTATACATGAAAAACTGGTTTTACCGTTTTAACTTAACTAGTAATCCTATGTTCCAACATAATCTAACTTAACCAAGTATGTAAAGTAAATAAAACACGAGACACACAACTTGGTTACGCAGTTCAGTGAAATTCACCTACATCTGCGGGGTCTGGCCCAGTTCAGAATAAATCTACTAATCAGAAAGATATAGTACAACGTACACCATACAACTATACTTATCTTTTCTAATTCTAAACGTGTGGATTTTGCAAGCTCCCCTTGCTACCGATCCGC
>JAULKM010157866.1:0-16667 GCA_032355605.1 Rubia tinctorum
TCGAGTCGAGCAATCGAGCAACAATAAATTTTGACGAGCTCGAGCTCGAGTATGTTGTAATGGAACTCGCGAGTATCAAGTTCGAGTCGAGCAAGGATAAAAAATTAGCGAGTCGAGTCGAGCAACCCTCTGCTCGCGATCGACTCGCTCGATAAGCACCCCTAATAGTGGCATTTTAGTTCTTTCAAGTCATTAAAACTAAAAGAAGAAGTTTCTCTCTCTGCAGGTTCTCCTGCGGCAGAAGAAGTATATATAAAGAGAGGGTATTAATTGTGTAGACATTTTTTTTTGTAGACTCGACAACCTCTTAACTTAACTCTTTTTTATTGTGAAAGAAGGTCTTTATTTATATGAATAGAACAACCATAATACTTTTCAGTTAGAAAGTTGTATCTTTTACTTTACAATTGTACATTTTAAAGTACATTTAAATATAACAATATTAAAATTTGTATAAAAATATATAGTATTTAAAATTATAAATTCATGAATTATTTTATAATTAGAGTCCGTCTTTTGAAAGACGGTCTTTTCATAAGTCATGGAAAGACCAAGGTTTAAAGTGTAAATTAGAATAAACGAAGATAAATTTTTGGGTTGCATGAACCGGGTTATAAAATTTATAACTACTATACGTTGCATAATAAAATGTTAATATTGCAACAAAGACCTTTTACCTTTTATTATTCTTATTAAATCTCGTCTTTCCATAAGACTATGGAAAGACCGTATTTCCCAAAACTTTGCCTTATATCTAAGCTAACAATAAAACTAAGACGGAACATACTAGTTTAAATGAGTAATTAGTACTATGTTTTTTTTTCAAAATATCTCTAATGTTTTAAAATTATTCTTTGTCAGCCCATCTTGGGTAAAATACCAAATAAAATTTTAATGTGTCATTTATTCCGAGCCGTATGGAATATTTTTTTCACACCTACTGAACTTTTTCGTCTGTAGTGACTTTTACAAGGACAATATTTTGTCTTTATTATAGTAATTTAGCTTGAAAATAGTCAATGTATTTTTGGTACTCCATAGTTTATGGAGAGCTCGATTATTAGACTTGTCAACCCCCATCGTCTCCACTTTGTTACGCTTGGTCCATTTTCTTGTGAAGCTAATGCTGCCTACGACAACCTTCCCCTTAATTTTTAACTTCTTTTTCTGGCCTTTGAGCTTATTCAATTGTAATTTACCATAACTATAATCTAGGTCAAATCTTTTTAAAAAAACCGTACAAATTGAATCTTAAAACTTTGATTTTGAGCACTTCTAGATTCGGTTTATACCTCTTGAAAAATTTAAAATTAAGAGAATATTAAAAATATTTCCCGAGTCCCAACACAAATGACATAATTTCCTTTTTCGTTTGTCCCAATAAAATTGGCATGCTTCGAAAACTACTCAAAATAATAAAGAATGTGTTGTTAAATTGTCATCTGTTGCTAGCTATAGGATCTTCCGGAAAAACATACTCCTTTCGTTCCACCATAAACTGCACTAAATCTTTTTTACGATTTTCAAGAAACGTGTTTGAATTTTAATATGTTTAACTACGTATAATAATGACAAATAAAAAGTCTATATTTAAAAACTACTTACTACGATAAATCTAACAATATCATATACGATAATATTATTGTTTATATATCTATTCAAATATGTGATTAACTATCAAATAGTAAGTGTGCAGTTTATATTGGAAAAAATTGTAAAAGTTAATTTCGATAGTCATCTATTACTAGCTAGAACCTCCGGTAGGGGCAAGTTCAGCGGGACACCAGTATGATCAGAAAGAACTAAGTGAGGCTAGTGAGCTAAAGTGGGAAAAAGGTCGAAAATCTTGAGTCAAAAGGGAAAAAAGAGTAATTCTTGACACTTTCTGAAAACCAAAACGTTCCCCATTTGATTTTACATTTCCAGTATTAGAGAGTATTTTATTTGTACTTATGATATACTCTCCGTCCATTTAATTGTGTCTTACTTCCTCTTTTTACACTATTCATTGATGATTTTATTATTTTAAATTATGTATAACAATAAGTTATAAAAGTTATATATATTTTTAAAATATTTGTTAAGATGAATGTAGTAATATATCACACAATAATTTTCATATTTATATATTTTTACAATTCAAACATCAACTTTATTGATTAATAGTGACATAATACACAATAAGAGGGATGAAGGGAGTAATGTTTTTGTGATCGGGTTCAAATGTTGTCCATATTGCACTGGTGTGAATTGAAATTCAAAGTTAAAAAATGATAAATTTTACTAGAAATCCACTTAGATTATTGTCTAATAATTTTAAGAGCCCGTCTTAAAAAAATAATCTTTTTATAAATTATAGAACACCTATAATATGTAGTATTTTTAAATTTAGGAATTGTACCTTTAAATTTAAATATTATAAATTGTAACTTAAACACACATGTAATGTGATAAGTTATATTTGAATGTTGAAACACAAAAAATCGTATATAAAAAGTGCAACGATTAACAAAATACCATGTTTAAAGTAAAAAAAAAGTATTCTGTCCCAAGCATACCTGAACACTTTCTATTATTATTTTTTTGGAACTAAGATAACTTTTCCATTGAAACTCATCAAAACATTTTACAGCTCCTCCATGTCCCCCGGTTTGCCTCAACCATAAGCTTTGCACAAAACTCCCTAAGTTTAGGTCTCATCCATGCTCTACACACTACATTTTCCAATATTTTCTTTGTGATTTCTACTTCATTTACATCGTCATTAAAACATCTATCATTCCTCAAATTTCATATACTATAAAACAGTTCCAGCTGTTGCCAATTTAGCATACCTGCTATTCTGCCTTTCCCCTTGCATTTGCAACATAGCCATTGCAGTTCCTGTTCCCAGTCTCCAGGCTCTCTTTCCATTTGCAGCCAATCTAGCACAACTCTCTATACTGCTCTTGTTCTCCTGCATTGGAAAAATAGATGTTCCAGTGTTTGTTTTTCATCACAGAATACACACTTCTCATCCATTGTCATTCCAAATCTTCTCAGTCTATCTTTTGTAGCCATTTTCTTGTGACAATACATCCACAAAGTAAACTGAGTTCTTGGCCTTGCCTGATTGCCATGGAACTCAGTTTTCCATGTTACATCCTCTTGTTGTTGCCTGATTTCATTGTAAACTTCTCTCACTTTGAATCTCTTCTTCCCCAACTTATTCCTCCCGGCTTCAAGATGCTTCACTGTATCTCTGCACTTTCTTAAGTTCTTCAACATCCATGAGCTAGAGTTTGGGAATTTCATATTCAGCACATCCTTACCTTTCACATAATAAGTATGGATTCATTTTATCCATAACCTATCTGTCTTCCTGCAAATATTCCACAAGTTCTCGCTCGGACTAGCTACACTCCATTACATCAGTGATATTACATTGAATCCCCCTGCCTTTTTGAGTTGCATATCTTGTCCCATGCCACTGGAGCTTTTCTGGTTATTACTTCTCCCCTACCCCACACATAAGACCTGCAAATAGCTTCTACATGCTTCAATACTGATTTTGGGATTGGGAAACATTGCAACCAGTAATTTGCAATAAAAAATAGTACACTCTTTACTAACTGCACCCTTCCTGCATAACTAAGGAGCCCATAACTCCAATGTTTTAGCTTGTCCACAATTTTGTCTATGAGAGGTTGACATACCTGAATAGTTAGTCTCCTGCTTGATAATACTCCAAGATATTTAAATGGTAAGCACCCTTCCATAAAACCTGTAGTTTCCTTTATCAGCCTTTTCTGCTTCTCCCCCGTTGCTCCAAAGTAAGCTTTACATTTAGCTTTATTCACTCTCAACCCTGTAGAGTTTTCAAATTTTTGATATGAATCCATAAGAATTTTCACTGATTTAACCTCCTCTTTTACTAATAACAATACATCATCAGCAAAAGTTAGGTTTATCAGTTTCAATTCTTCACACATAGGACGATATCCAAATTCTCCTTTATGCCATGCCTTATGCAAACATCTACACATATACTCAATAACAATGACAAACAAAAAGGAGATATGGGGTCTCCTTGCCTCAGACCTCTTTGTGCCTGTACAAACTGAGTCAAGTTTCCATTGATACTATATTTATAGCTCACGGTTTCAACACATATCATTACCCATTTTGTAAATTGCTCAGGCATACCCAACTCTTTCATTATAACTTCCAAAGCCTTCCATTCAACTGTATCATAAGCTTTCTGAATGTTCATTTGAATCAAACATTTAGGCATTCCACATTTTCTGTTATAGCCTCTGATTAGTTCATACACTAGCATTATGTGATCATGAATGCTATGGCCAAGTACAAAAGCTGCTTGGTTCTCCTGTATAACCTCATCTATTACTTTGCTCAATCTATTTGTTAGCACCTTAGAAATAATCTTGTAAAGAGTTGTGCAACAAGATATAGGTCTCAGTTCTCTAACCTTTTTTTGTTGGATGCTTTGGCACCAATGTCACCAGTGTACTATTTATAGGCTTGTACATCTTTACCTTTTCAAAAAAAATTGTGTACAACCTTCATCAGATCATCCTTCATCACTGACCATTTTACTTTAAATAGTTTAGCACCAAAGACATCAATTCCTGGTGCTTTTAGATCTCCAATTTCCTTCAATGCTTCATATACCTCTTTATCAGTTACTCTTTCAATCAATTTCCTTCTACTTTTATTACTCAACATCTCCCCCCTATAACTTCCAGATCAATTCCTTCAATCTCATGTACTTTCTCTCTTATAAGTTTCTTGTAAAAATCAGGACTTCCTCCTCCATTTAAAATTGGATCCATAGTTTCTGATTCATCCCTTTTTTCAATTTTCTGAATACCAGTCATTTTGTTCTCTCCATTCACCAAAGCATGGAAGTAAATGTTGTTTTCATCTCCCAGTCTTAACCATTCAGCTTTTGATTTCTTCTTTGCTATTTTTTCATCAACTTCACTCCATTATTTCACCTCCTCAATTTCTTTCACTACTGTTTTGATCAGGTCCTGGTCCACTTTTCTTGTTTCTAGTTCTTTCTCTGTTTTCTGCAGTTTTTCTTTTGCATTCATCAGTTTCTGTTTTGGACCATTGATTTGTTTGGTATAGCCTCTCAGATCCCCTTGCAATCTCATCAGTTTTCTCCAAAAAAACAAACATAGGTATGCCTTTCTGCTCCTTCCTCCAACTTTCATCAATGGCATTCAGTACTTCAGGGTTTTCCAGTAAGCAGTTCAGCATCTTAAACTGCTTATGCCTCCTTATCTCTTGCACTCTTGTACTGATTTTCACCAAAGAGTGCTCAGATATACCAGCTTCCAGGTTCTCTACAGTTGCATCTGAGTACTTTGTAAATCACTCTACATTAACAATGACTCTATCAATTCTGGAATATATGATTCCTTCTACCTGTCTATTAGACCACATGTAGTAGTCTCCACTACTCTCACATTCATATAGTCCAACCTTATCCATCATATTTTCTAAATCCCATAATTCTTGTATTTGCACCTCATTTCCTCCAATCCAATTGTTTGTAGTTAGTACATTATTAAAGTCACCAATTAGAACTCATGGACCTTGGACCTGATTCTGAGATTCTTCAATTTCTTTCCACAGTTTTTTCCTCATTTCCCCTTATTACTTCCATAAATTGCTGTCAGCCAGTACATTAGATTCCCATCCATACTAAGTACTTCACAAAGTATCATTTGCTCCGACACCAATACTTTCCTGACTTTTATCTTTCTTTCATTCCACAATACCCAAATCCTACCATTTTGGTGAACTGAGCAGTTTTCTTCAACTTTCCAGTATCCTTCAATTTTTCTCCTTATTTCTTCTGCTTTCTCTTTCTATACTCTTGTTTCCACTATTACAGCAATATTCAGATTCATGCTATTGAGACGAGAGCTGATATTTTTTGTTGTTTTGTTTAGCTCCCTCACATTCTAGGCAGCTAACATGGTATATATCCTAGGTCTCCTCCTGGATCAATCCAAATCCTTAGAGGATCCTCTCATTCTCTTCCTGATCTATCAGATGCTTCACCTTTATCTAGCTTCTTTAATTCTTTCTTTTCAGGCCATGATCTGGCCATTAGTACCTTATTCTCCTGTGTAGTTTCCCCCCTTTTGATCTCACTACAGTCCAGCTCTTCTTCTCAGTCTCAGTATTACCATCTTCCTCAGTAATGTCCGTCTCTTCACCTTTCTCCGTGTTCTTTGCTTCTTTGTTTTTTATCTGTCATTTATGTATCATTTTTGCCTCCTTACACCTCTGTCCTCCCATCTGACATCTTTCACAGAATAATGGCTTATTTTCTACTACAATTTTTTGATCAATCATACTTCTATCTATATCCTTTATTTTCACAGTTTCAACTATCTTCTGAGAGATATCAACTTCTACTAACATCCTGGCTTATGAAATTCTGATTTTATTTGTTGTGCTTTCATCCGTAAACTGAGGCTTTCCTATCACACTCCCTATCTTACCAAGACTCTTCTGTCCCCATAGATGCAATGGCAGTTTTGGCAAATTTACCCACATTGGTACAGTTTTCACCAAATCTTTATCCATAGAAAAGTTAGGTTTCCACAGATGCAAAAAGACAGCCATATTAAAGATGGTATATGGTCCTCTCTTCATCACCTCATCTCTGTCTGTTCTAGATTTGAATTTAACCACGAAATATCCATCATCATTATACAGTAATTCAGGTAGAGCAACAAATGTCCAAAACTCCATTATAAAATGTTTCACAACATTCATTGTCAAATCTGCTCCTATCACATACATGATCAGTGAGTTTTCCCAATATTCTATCTCAGATTTCACATCTTCTAACTCAATTTCAACCTCCAATTCTCCATTAACAACTTTCGGCGCAACAAATTCAATGTTCATACCATTCTTCTATACTCTATTACCTCTTATTGCACCTACCCACAGTTTATTCCCATATTCATCACGACTTTCAGTAATTTTAGGTTTCAGAGATACCTCATCTGTAGTTTGTTCTCCAGTTTCGGTCTATTCCACAGTTTTAATTTTCTCCTTTATCCCAATCTAAGCCTCCTGCGCATCCTCACTTTGCTCCTCTTCTGTCTGACTGGTGAAAACAACGTTTCCATCTACTGCTTCATTCCATGCCATTGCTGATGAGATCACAGTCTTCTTTGGCCGATCCCATCCCCATTTCATGGTTGCTTCCGATCACACTTCAACTATGTGAAAATCGCCCGCGAACACTTTCTATTTTAGTAAGTCTCAATCAATTCTGCACCCTTTTTAAATTAAGAAAGAATTTATTAATGAGAAGACATATATACCCCTTTTGTAAAACCACATCTAATATTGGGCTTCACCTAAAATTGGATTAAGGCTCAAACTGCAGGGGAAAAAGGCATATAGGGCTTTATCGCAAATAATGCTTCCCGATCTAAAATCAGCTCAAATCCCTATCGTGTAATCATTCCACGAATTAAAAAAGAAAAGGAAAAAAGAGAGAGGCATATACTCTCTCTGTCCCAAAATAAATGACATATTTACTATTTTCAAGTCAAATTTGACAAACTTTGACCTTAATTATATATTAATATATATAAAATAAAAATATCATGTGAGATATTGTTAGATTCGTCTTAACATCTATTTTATAAATGTCAAACTTTTATACAAAATTATTGTGTGTAGTTAGAGATATAGTTTGTCAAACATGATCATTGAATACCGTGAAAAAGTAGATGTGCCAATTATTCTGAGACGAGGAGTATATCATTATGCAGTTTCTTAGTTACAAATCCATTAACTTATATTATTAATCACCTATCGTTTTGCATCTAAAAAATCTCTATCGTTCAGTCTCCTAAAAAACTCCTATCGATCCGTAGCTCAAAAACCTTATCCTTCTGTCTACCAAAAATCTTAATTGGTCCTTCCCATCGGGTTACTTACTTCGTGGCGAGGTTCATGTGTTAGAAAAGAATAGTGTCCTATGGAATCTGACGACGATAGGTGCTGACATGCGGTTTCAGGACTGGTACAAGAAAATGATAGTGTCCTATGAAATTTTCCGACGATAGATGCTGAAGTAGGAGCCTCTTCGGCATATTCCATAGGACACTATCCCTTTCTCGCACTAGTCCCAGTCCCAGTCCCATGACCGCATGCCAGCACTGCTGTCTACATGTATTTTGTATTTGGTAGTTTTTTCCCCTCAATACTAAGCCTTTTACAAATCATGTATTTCGTGGTCATGCGGTATTATTTTCTAAGAGACATTATTGTTTCCAAATACTCGTGATCTGTTGGTATCAATCGCTTTTACTTTGATGTTGGTTGTCTCCACTTTATTTGATTTATTATCTATTGGATTTTACGTAGCATTTTATATCTGGTTCGCCATCAACTCCTTCTTTTATCTCCTTCAGTTTTACATCCCCACCGCATTTAATTTTTAAAACAATAATGTATTTATACACAAACACGAAAAAGTGACATAATATGCATTGAGGTTTCACCCTCACATTATATATATTATCAAAACTATTATGAGTGCATCCTTTTTCTTTGTAAAATTAAAACATCTACTGTTTAATTTAATTTGAAATTGACGCGATCGAAATAAGAAAGAGATTCGCAAGCACGAATCTTAAAAAACAATTAAGGTCTGCAAGCATAAACTCTGCGTGTTGGTTTTGGAATCCACCGGAGAGAAAATAATATTATGAATGATAAAAAAAATATCCGAACAATACAATAGATCTTTAAATACTGAAAATAAATTTGGAAATAATAAAAAAGGAAATTCAGAATTATTTCTGAAATAAAAAAATTGGTAAACACTCAAAAACAATAAACTACCGTTTTGAAGCATTAAACGAACTCAAATGGCGAAACGGACCCCAGCTCTTTGCTTCAGCATGGTCTTTGATCTACTCATCAAGACGATTCCAACGCATCCGATCTCGCCTGATTCTGACTCCAATCACAAAAGTTACGCTTAAAACTGTATCGAACTTTTACGACGATCTATCGCTTTTTCAATTTTCGCCTTCATTCGACCTTGCGTGTAAGAGGTAGCTTTCAATAGTAATAAATTTCAAATATATATCATCGTTATTTATATATACAATACATACAGGGTATTGTAAGTAACTCAAACAATCGGGGAAAAAAACTCCCACGACTTTTTCCATGATGAAGTTTCATTTGTTTTGATAAAAAGATTCAAATTATTCATAGGAAGAAATAATTACTATATTCTGCATCATAATACTCCCTCTGGTTCTCTATTATTGATACACTTTCCTTTTTGAGTTGTTTCTTGATAAAATTCCTTCAATTTCATCAACTCATTCTACTTTTTACGTTCTACATTTAATTTCATCCACTTATTTTTTTCTCCTGAATCCAACTAGCTAAACTTATAGTGCCGATTATAGAGTTACGGAAAGAGTATGCAATTCAGTGTTATGAACACTTACCTCCCGATAAGATTGAGAGTTCGAATTATTTCAAAGACAGTAAGAAGTGAACGTTAATAAATTATTTTATTAACTATATATGAAATGTAATATATATTTTTAAGCTCACTTTAAAAATATCCAAGACAAAGAACTAATGTCCCAAACTAAATTTCACACTTACTATTATTTGACAGACAATATTATCAAATTTTGACCACATATTCGAATAGATATATAAACAATAATATCATCGTATGTGATATTGTTGAATTCGTCGTAGTAAATAGTTTCTATATGTCAATTTTTTGTTTGTCGTTATTATACGCAATTAAACATATTAACGGTCAAACATGCTTGTTGATGATCGTGAAAAAGATTACGTGAAGGTTGATCTGGGATGGAGGGAGTACTTTTCTACTCGTATTTCATTATCGTTTTTTTTGTTTTTGTTTGAAATTTGGTGAGCTGAAATTAAGTTTGTCGAATTGAATTTGTTTTTACTAATCTGAATTTATTATTGAACTGAAATATGCAGAAACCCATATATAGATGAGTTCGCTACGGTAAATTTTTTTTTTTTAGGAAAAAAGATTACTACTCCAATATCTAGTTTTTAGAGACAATGCCTAATTTCACCCACAATGTTAAAACATTGTGCCTAATGAGAATATTTTGTCTTCAGTGGTACAACTATTTCTGGGACGAAATTTAAAGTGTAGTAAAATATTTTTCGATCCCAAAGTGATTTTTTGGAAAATCATGGGAAAATCTTACGGAGTTGAATTAGAATAATAAAAAGGTAAAAAGTTTTAGTTGCAATATTAAAAATTTATTATGTAACATGTAGTAGTTATACGTTAATGACCCGATTAGTGTTACACAAAAATTTTATCTTGACTCATTCTAATTTGCTATTTTTCCATAACTTATGAAAATATCGTCTTTCAAAGAGACAGATTTTCTTATTGTTTTAGTGGTCACTAACAATATATAAATAAAATCAATCCTATATTATGTAAAAAATAGTACTAGCTAGATTTAATCCTCATCCATAGGCCTGAAAATGTTAAGCGTCGTCGTCCCTCGGACAATTACGTTGCAAAAGAACCGTGACCGACGGGTCGATTCTCATGTCTTTTCACCAATGCTCATTATTTATTCTATTCTGCTAATATTATTCTAACCCACAAGTACCGCTTCTAGAGAAAATTTAAATACATATATAACCCTACCTAATTCATTTAAGTACAAACAAAAACTTTAGATAATTGAAAGTGCAAATATAACCCTAGATAGTTAATATATGTGCAAATATAACTTTTTTCGGAAGATTTAGGCCAGAATTTGAGAGAAAAGTCAATTTTAGCCTCTAAACAAGCAAAAAATGAATTTATTATTTTGACCCAAACACCCCCTAACCCTAATTGATTCTTCTTTATCTGATCATTGGCCATCGTTCTCCTTTCAGACCTTGTTATTAAGAACCTTTGGATCGATCCTCCGCTATTTTCTCCTCCTGGGGTTTCAGCCTCTCCTGGTTGGGCTGATGGGAAGCAGGGAAAAACACAGTTCCGGATCAGGGCGGGGCTGATGGGTGGCGGGTCAGAGCGGCAGAGGGATGCGGAACCCTAACGAGGGGGAGAGACAGCGGAGGGAGAGTCTGATGTGGTGTGGTGGCTGGTCTGATTAGTGGCTGGAGGTGGTGATGTGACGCCGGGGCTGATGGGGGGCAGGTCGGGGCGGCAGGGGGAGTGAGGTCGGGGGAGGCGAAACCCTAGTGGTGGGGAGAGACGAAACCCTAGCGGCGGATGAGGTGGAGCAGCAATGCCAGCGGAAGTGGAGTGGCGGCGGAGCCGGTGAAGGTGGAGTGGCGGTGGCCAGTGGCGGAACTAGACCAAAATATGAGGAGGGGCGGGATGTATATTTACCCCTCATTCACCGGAGGTTGGGGGGCGGCCGCCCCGGCTCGCCCCCCCAGTTCCGCCATTGGCGGTGGCGGTGTGGCGGCGAAGGTGGTGGAGCAGTGGTGGTGGTTGCAGAACAGTGGCGGGGCAAAGAGCATTTTGGTCTTTCAAGTTTTTGTATTAGGGTGAAAGGGCATTTTGGTTATTTTTAGTCTGTCAATGGTCGAAAATGGTCAGTCAATACTAGAATATAGTCTCTAGAGTTATATTTGCACTTATGTATAATAGTCTGGGTTGTTTTTGCACTAAAAATTATTTCAAAGTTATATGTGCACTTACTGAAGTATATAGAGTTATATTTGTATATATCCCAAATTTAAATTATATACTCCCTCCGTCCCATCATAAAAGTCGAATAACTTTTTTGTACGGACATTTAAATATGTTGATGCACCAAGAAAATTAGAAAATTTAAATGATCTGGTCAAATTTCAGTGACAAATTTTAAGCCAAAATAAGAAATATGAACCTTTGATTGGATTGGGATAGATGAAAATGGAAAATATAAACTTTATGAAGGTGCAGGAGGAGTAACAAAAGTACGTAGTATAATAATAAATTTGTTCATTTTAAGTATTGTGAATTTGGTTCGGTCAATTTTATTTTTTCCATATGAAACGGACGTTTGCAAATATGTACCTCTCATTTTTCATTTTCAAGAAGAAAGAAAGATGAGAATATTCTTGCGTACAACAATGTTAAGAATTGTTGATAGCTGCAAATGGGATTTCTTGTGGTAAAATATAAAGTAAAACGTTCAATAATTGAAGGGGGTAAAAAACAGACACGAAAACAAGCTCCAAAACAGAACATTTACAAGCATATCTCGTTATCGATCATTTTCACACCGCGAACCATACGTCAACAAACAGAGAATTGAGAGAGTAACATTTCTACCTATTTCGTTGATATTCTATGTATTTACAAATTATTATTTTTTACAAAATTGTCTTTTACATTGTAAATAATTGCTTATCATATATACTACATGTATGTGTAATTTTTAGAGTCCATTCTTCATCCCAAAATTTCTACAATAAATGGGATAAGCTGCTAGAACATGGAAAGAGTCATATTTATTCCGACACGAGTAGTAATAATACAAATTCATCATGCTATAACGACCAGAAAACTTTTATGTATGGAAAATTAAGTATGTGGGGGTGAGGGTGAGCGTTTAGTAAAATTCCGACATGTGACAAATGAGTGGGTTAAGAATTTAGTTATATGTATTTTTTTATTTTATATGCTCCTTATGTTTTATAGAAGGCTTTCAGTTAAGTTTTGACACTGTATTTTAGGAGGCAATATTTTACAATGTTGGTGATCGATCGATTTTCTAACAAAAGTTTCAATTTACCCAATGTGGATTGTTCATAAAATTATGGAAAGACTGTCTTTCCTGAAACTTTCTATATAGTAACACAATGACTATATATAGATCCAAATTCATTACAGCCCTCTATTACTTCAAAAATACTCAGAAAATAAAAGTTTTTCAAACCATCAAACTTATTCATTGCTATTAGGGCTACAGATAATTAAATCTATATATTTTCTCACCTAATTAGAAAGCCTCTTTAAATAATTACAGGTTCATTCATACAATTATATAAATTTTATTTGTATGTGACCATTCTACATATACTTCCAAGTTATCAATTTAGAGCCTCCATCCTGGAAGAATTCCACTGGCATTCTGTGCTGGCTCAACCTCATCCGCATGATCTCCTCCCACCAGATTGTAACTGCAATCAAGAACACATAAAAATATATTCGCCCGAACGAAAAAATTAATTAATGCTTCCTCCGTTTCAGAATTTTGTTTTAAGTGTATCAGAGCGAAAAATTTGAATTATATAGCTGATGCATTGCGTTCATCTAGTGGATATGAAATCAAAATTTTAGATTTTTTTATAACCATGGCAATCAGTAGTGGATCCAAGATTATAGACAGACGCAAATTTTCTAGTGGAACGGAGGGAATATATAGGAATGAAAAACGACATCTCAATGAGTTTATCGCCATCCGCGGATACAAAACAAACCTGATGAAGGAGTTGCTATTGCCTTCATGAAGCGGCTCGAAGAATCCCTGATGGTATGCTCCGGGAGATCTGTTTGGGAGCTGATTATTATCCCCCTGTTGATGATCCGATGCGTTCCGATGCATTTTGATTGCTACAGAGCTCTCTTCTAACTGCATGCCATGTTCTATATACTGTCAAACATTGCAAACTAGATAAATTTTGCACGAAATGCACGTGAAACCTGATAGTTATTCTTCAGTTTTTCCTTTATAACAATTATTTTTCAGTTAATTTTCTTTTCTTTTTTTAGCTTAGAGACTGTTCAGTTAATTACCTTGTTCTTCAAGGCATTGTTAAGTTCAACCAGCGTTTCCTCCTGCAGGTGAATAGAAGAGAATGGATTAACTTAAATATGTAAAGTTCAGATTTATCTAGTTGGCAATTTGTGGAAGTTATGCAAATATGGAATTGTTGTGCATGGAGAAATCCGATGAGATATTTCGTCCATAATATTTTTATTGGAGAATATATCAATTTTTATATTTATGAGATTGGATTAGATTCAAGGAATTGGAATTGATTTGGAATATCCGGCTATGGTAGAGATGTAGATGAGATATGTTATAACATACGTGTGTGCGAAGACGTTCCATGTTGGAACATACGGAAAGCTGAGCTTTTGATTGATGATGGAATATTGTGTCATATTGGTTTATGGAAATATGGAGATTATGCAATATTGATTCAGACATTTAGAAGCATAATGATTTTATGAAAAATCCCTATAATTATGGAATTGGAGTTGTAGAATATTATGGGATATTTGAGATAAGGAAAATTTCTTTATTTATGGAATTTGGATATTTTTCAGAAGCAGATAACAAATAGGAATACTATGGAGATAATTATGGAGTGATTCGATCTGCTCTTAGGATTATATATACTGGACATCACGGCTGCAATACTCGTGAATTTAATTGAGAAACATTTGTACTTCAGATTACATTCTGCCGAGAGACTAGCAAAGTGCCATATTTTATATGTTCCAACATACATGACATGTTGATCAAGTTTAGAGTCGTATACTTTAATTCCTCTGGAGTATGAGATCCAGCGTCGACGAGTTTCGAGGTCAGAGAGAGTCTGATGAAGGTGGATCGGTAGCAATGTGAGCTTACAAAATCCACACATTGTAATTATATGATAAATTTAGTTGTATGGTGTATTATGTATTGTATCTCTGATTAGTGGATTTATTCTGAACTGGGTCAAGCCACGCAAATGTAGGTGGATTTCACTGAATTGCGTAACCAAGTTGTATGTCTCGTTCATTATTTATTTTACATATTTGGTTAGATATGTTATGCTGGAACATAGGTCTAATAGTTAAGCTAAAACGGTAAAACCAGTCTTTTCAATTAGTATCAAAGCTTGGTCACTTACGTTCTACCTTGGTTGTATCAAGGAAAGTGTGCTCCAATTTTACCATGGCGACAAGGGAAGGAGCTTCTGTATCTTGGCCATCACAGCTGGAAGGAACAAACTATAACTATTGGAAGACAATCATGAGAGTGTTCATAAATTCATTAGATGAACTGGCTTGGCACTATGTTGAAACAAAATGGAAACCCCTAGTTGCTAAAAGTTCTAAAGGAGGTGATTCGAGTTCTAAAGAGCCAATAGTGAAGCCTAAAGAGTCGTGGACTCCAGATGAAAAAAGGGGTGGCATGGCAAACTCTAGAGCATTAAATGTCATCTATACTGCAATAGATGAAAATCAATTCAAACTCATCCCAACGTGCTATCCGGGAAAAAGAGCATGGGGTATCCTACAAATGGTGCATGAGGGAGCAAGTCATTTACGTGAATCAAAACTGAAAATGCTGGTCTCACAGTTCGAAAAATTGAAGATGAAGGAGAATGCTACTATTGTTGTGTTCAATGGAAAGCTAAGAGACATCTCAAATATGGCGTATCAACTTGGCAAAACATACAAGGAGTTCAAACTGGTGAAAAAGACTTTGAGATCTCTCCCTCACATATTTTCTATGAAAGTTGCAGCAATAGAAGAAGCAAGAGATGTATCCACCATAACTCTAGATGAATTAATTGGATCACTGCAAACTTATGAAATGGCTTTGGAACATCCAGCGAAGGATTCGAAATTCAAAACTTCATCGTAAAGAAACAATCGTGAAGAGGAACTTGCTCATACCACAAGGAATCTCTAGGATGCTGAAGAAAGTGGTGAATAAGAATTCTGAGGAAATGTTTAATGGGAACAGATCACGGTTTCAAGACTCTGGCAACAACTATAAGCCACAGTGCAGACATATCTAGGCTGAATGTGTCAACACTCGGAAGAAGCAAGGAAAAAAATGTTACCACATGGAGTGAAGATGAAGAAGAGAAGAATCATGAAGTGGAATTGGCCGGTAATTATATAACTTTCGGAGCAAAACTTCAAGGAGACTTAGAAGTTGGTATTGAATGTTCCAACATCGGACAGGAAGAAATGGATATATGTTCCAACATAGTTCAGGCAGCCAAAGTCCGATGTTCCAACACAGGGAAGGTAAGTGAAGAATACTCCTCAAGCGATGACGAAGACATGAGTATGAATGATGAAGTTGTCTATGTTTCATATGAAAAGATGTATGAAATGTGGCTGAAAGTTGTTGATGCTAACAAACTCTTGAAAAAGGAGAGAAACCTCTTAGTCGATGAAGGAAGAAATATGGCATCCCTAGTAGAACGACTCAGGAGGGAAATTGAGTTGTTGGAATTAAATCTAAGTTTGGCGACAAAGAGGGCTGAAGTTGCTGAGATGGTTATTAATAGATTGAATACTAGAAAAGCAAAATTAGATGATATACTCACCATGGGTCCGAACTCTGGAAGTTGACAAGGTATAGGCTATGGCAAGCCATCAAGCAACACTGTAGATTTCAAATCAGAGGTTCAAGATATGAAGAGAAAATTGATCAAAACTCGGCAACACACACCTCTTATTTGTAGTTATTGCACCTACCAAGACCATACATAGGATCAATGTTTTAAACTCCTCAGAGACATCATGAATGGACGATAACTGTCTGTATGTTCCAACATAGATGATGTCCAACGATCAAAGATGGTTCGAAAGGTATGGGTTCCTAAACGCACTAATACTTGCC
>JAULKM010157886.1:0-16665 GCA_032355605.1 Rubia tinctorum
CAATGATAGATACGAGGTTCGGAAGCGGATATCCATTGCCCCCAAGGCTTTGTCATTTGTAGTTTTTATCCTTTTTAGTAGGTTGTTGCATGATTAGCACAATTACTTAACTTTGCTAGTTATCTTGTTTTTACTTTCATAACTTAGGAAACCAACCAACCAAAACCCCCCGTTTACTTGCTTTTATATATATATATATATATATGTATATATACATCTAGGCTTATATTCACTCTTGTATGTGTAAACCCTTGGAAATATCCCTCTTCTCTGTGGACGACCCCGACTTGCCACTATCTACTTAGTTGTAGTTAAGAGCACTTTAGGGAATAAAATAGTAACTTTGAGAGGTACGGCGATGACCTCCCAAATTTTGGGGCCGCTGCCGGGGAAGTGGCATTTATTGTTTTAATGTTTAGGCATATTATGTGTGTGTGTGTGTGTATGCTAGTTGTTTTTATTTTCCTTTTCTTTTTGTTTTTTTGTTTGGAGTAGGTATTGCTTGATTTCTTGGTGAACTTTTACCGAAAATCCTTGCAATATCATTCTGACTTTTTGAAAGAAAAAAATGGAACATCTCACCTTGAGGGAACTCGTGATGAGAAGAGAGGCTCAAAAATCAATGTTTTGTGGGATTTGTCATTCCGACCAACCATCTGAATGTTGCTATATGTTAAGGGATAGACACTATGAGGAAGAAAGAACCGTTGGTTTTCAAAACCAAGGGTATTATGAAGAGTGCTATCAAGATAATGGAGTTTATGGTTTTCAAGGGAAGGAAGTTCAAGAATGGTATCCGTACCACGATTCTTACAATCTGGAGTGGAGTGGTAATCCGGATTTGTAGTATGAGAATGAGCTAGAAAACTAACCCTACGAGCAATATAGTTATCCCCCACCAACTTCCACCATACCCCAAAACCAAGAAGAAGGTTATAGTTTGACTAATGCGAAGATCAAGGAAACATTAGCAAACTTGACTAGGTTAGCTGAGATTGATGAGGAAGTGGAATCTCAAAAATTCCTCAAGACTCAAGGCTTTGGAGGGGCAGGTGAGAAACATGATGGAAGTGGTGATCCGAATGGAAGCTAGTTATTCCAAAGATACACCATCCTAAGTCGAACTCGAAGATACGGTGAGTGAGGTCACCTTGACAAATGAGATCGAGTTTGAAAGGGATGAGGAGTTGGTGGTTGAACGCAAAGAAGTTGAGGAAGAGGTGATTGTGCTACATCCATTGCCATCCTCACCCCTACACCCACCTAGTGAACCAACTCCACCATTTTCGGAAGTTTTAAAGGAGATAAGAGAGGAGAAAATGACTATGCCAATCCTCCTAACCACCCAACTAATTTTGAACCAACTCGACCTCTACAAGACTTTCTTCTTAAAGTTTTGTACCCCCACCCTCTCTACTTTTGGATGCTCATGGTGAAGGGGTTCAAACCTTCACCATATGGATAACATTAGGGGTCATGCAGACGACATTAAACATACGAAGCAAAGTCGCGCCGAGGACGTAAATAAATTTGGCTTTTATTTTTGTTTTTTAGTCATTGTTTTTGTCATTATTTTATCTTGATATTTTCACAGTGTGTTTCCATGATTTTTTAGCAAAGATGAAGTGCATTTCATTGGACAACATGAAGGAATGATCGCCTTGAGAAAGGGAAGAAAGCTTGGAAAGATGGAAAGAAAAATTCTACTAAGTGTTGGGATACTCTGCCTATCGCGAGTCACAACAGAGATGTCGTGAGTCGCAATAAACAGGGAAATATTAACAATTCCCAGTTCAAGTCCATCGTGAGTGCGAAGACATTGTCGCGAGTCGCGATGATCCTTTCGCGAGTCGCGACACGTCTATCGCGATCGCAAAAGCATTAAAAAAATTCTCAAATTTTGCAACTTCCAAACCCAAACATTCACAATCACGATAGGCCCATCGTGAATCGCGACAGGCCATCTCGAGTTACGACAAGACCCTCGCAATCGCTACAAAAATTAGAAAAATCTAGCCATTTTGCAACTTCCAGGTCCAAACTTTCACGATCGCAACAAAGACCATTCGCGAGGCGTGATACTTTGTTGTGAGTCGCGATTGTGTGGTCGCGATCGCGACAGCTTCCCTAGGAAACTGAATTATTTTTCTTTCTTTTTATTCTCTATCAATTACTCCTAAGAACCACCGCACTTCAACACATTTCTCCACCATCTTGCATATATAGACATGATCAATCTTGCATCTTTATAGTTATCTTTGTTGATTGTAGTGTACCAACTACATCATTGTCACTATGATTGTTAAATTCTATAATGACGCTTGGATAATTGTCGATATATGTTAGATATTTTTATTGGATGATTTCATAGTGGAGAATGCATAAAGGAGTGGTTTTTTTCTTTGAAAATGTTATGGCTATTCACTTTCAATGCTAAACCTAACATTTCAAATCACTATGTACTTGTGAGTTTGATGTTGTTCTCTGTGATGTTAGTTCTAAACAGATGGTGCTAAGGAGAAAACATGTTGCTCTAGGGGTGAGTTCCTATGCAACACCTCTAATTTCCCCTTCGGATCTGGTACCAATTTCGGAACCAAATTTAGAAAAATACATGGGATTGTTCCGTACAAACGGTAACTAGACATAGGTGAGCTTAAGGATACTATGGTTATTTTCCAATTAGCCGATCACTCCCAGGATAACCCTCGAGGTTTAGTTAAGGATGTTATGGTTAGAGTAGACAATTTAGTATTTTCGGTGGATTTCTTTGTCCTTAACGTAGTTCACAATGGTGTTGTGCCCTCAATTTTATTGGGGAAACCTTTTCTAATAATGTTAAGGACTAATATAGATGTTCAATTAAGGACACTAACCCTAGAGGATGACATTAATAAGGTGGGATTTTAAATCTATAAGTCTAAGCATGGTTCACCTATTCCCACTCTTATATATGTGCAAAGGCATAACTTTATGTGATGATCTTGATCAATGTGAAAACCCTTGCGTGATTAATTATAATGATTGCCTATATGAGATTCTTGATGATGATGAGTGTGACTAGGGAAATCATACTTTGAGCTTCAATTGTGATGATCACGTTGATGAGACTCGTGTTATGCATGGTTTTAGTGATAATATATCTGTTACGGATTATTTTTTTCTATGCTCACTAACATGCAGATTTAACATCTCCTCGACTATCTCCTAAATCCAAGGAAATAGGTAAGGACTCAACATTAGCTAGGTATGAACATTCACTCTCTATGGTGAGCAAAACAAGTAAAGGTAATGATGCCACTTTGTGGAGACTTCTCCACAAGGATGTCATCATTGGTGGGGTTGCTGATGACAACTCCGGAGATCCAATGGTAGGTTCTTTTTAATCAAAATATATGAAAAATAAGTCTTGAGGATAACAATAAAAATACGGTGCTCTTTCTTGCCTTTTTTTGCATTTTTCGGTGGACATATTTTGCATGTTTTTGTGTGTGACCAAGGAACTTGGGGTGAAACACTTGTTGATTGTCAATTTTAAGATTGAGTCTCGTGCTTTTTAGCTGAAAGGAAATAGTACTTGATGGGTGAAAAAGTTTTTTGAAAAAATGGAGGCAATAGGGAAAACACGATCATGTTCACTGGCCATGTTCTTGTTAGAGTCCCCTCAACACGAGGCAGCCTCGTGTTAGACCCCCTGATTGTATTGGGTTCAATGTCCTTAGAGTAACCCTAGAGTCATCACAAGATGCCAACTCCTTTGCCTCTTTAGGCCTAGGGATTGGTGTCCATAATGGAGCGCCCAAGACGTTTTGTCCTCACTCTCATGTCTAACGATTTCTACCTACACAAAGCCTTGTTCCTTTAGGCGGGGGCGCATAAGGATTAGGATTTAGATTGATGAGGAAGGAATTGCGGTATCAAAAAGGCGATGGAAGCGATTTCCTTAATTTCAGAGGCGGTGTGTTAGATTTATAAAGTAGGCGATGAACCTTTATATGACGGACATTGGGAATGCCCTGCTACCACCATACTATGTGACATGGGCATAGGATGGGTTTATATATCTTGCATGTGATAGGATCAAAGTTATTCATAAGTCATGTTACGCAAATATTCCCCAAGTCTAGTTTATAATAGTTTAATCTCTCATATTTGCATAATCAGTAGTTGGTAGATAACCCACCCACCCACCCTCCCCCTCCCCTCCAAATCTTATATTTATAACACTAGCTATTCCCGACATACAACCAGAGTGACACCCAATTAACTTTCAAATTCTAGTGTCTCTGTGGATGACCTAGGACTTAACGCTAGCTACTCTCTAGTAGTTGGTAGTGAGCATGAGAGCAACTCTATAAATTCTTATCTTTGATCATCTAGCGCTCTACGGGTTAGTTACTGCTCCCTCGTTAAAAGTTTGGTGTTATTGACGACCCCAAAGAGTGCAAATCATAGATACTCACAAGGATAAATCACATTAGGTTCATAATCGGCTTACAAAATAAAGAAGTTACATAAGCAGGGACATTGAGAAAATGGGTCAAGTGATGTTATTGACTCGATTGGGGTCGTAGGATAATGCATGAAGATCATAACCTTAGTTTGTAGCAATTAGGTGGGGAATGCCCTTAGAGTTATTATGAGGAACTAATGTCCTAAGTGGGACAAGAAGGGCTTATGATGGGTATTCACTGTGTAGATCCCGATGATCCATGCTACTTCAAGGTTTAATATATTGTGTATGTTCATGGGTTTATTAACCCCAAAAGTGAGGGATAAAGGGGGTAGTGGAAGCATACCACTAGCTATATATAGAGGAGGTGAGATTTTGAGGAGGGAATAAAACTAACATGGTGTGACAGACCAAGGGATTTCTCGATAAATCAATGTCTTTGCATTGTGTGATATGTAGCATTAAATAGAATTATATGTTTTATATGTGAATAGGAATGGAGGATCAAATTATAATACTAAACATGTGATGAAAATGCCGTCGGGTTGTCTTAGTATCATACATCGGTGTTTAGTTTTGCATGCTAGTTAGTTGTTAGCTTAACTCTTTCTAACCTAACCCTCCCCCCTCAATTTTCTCTACTCTCGACACATACACATGGTGATGCTTGTGTATAAACTTTGCAAAGCTATCCTTTGGACCCCTAAGTCTCTATGGGTGACACCCTTCCTTACTGCTATCTACTTTATAGTAGTTAGAAGTATGTAAGGGAGCAACAATATAAATTTCATCTTTGATCATGACCTATGGGTATTTAACGGCACCTGCAAGGCCCTTCAAATTTAGGCGTCATTGCCAGGGATTTTGGGAGTGTTTATTAGATAGATTGTTTAGTTAGTTGGTATATTAGTGTTTTCTTATGTTTTGTTGGTGTGTTTTGTGTGTATTTAGTGGGTGTCCATTTTGTGTGTTTTTTGTTTTTCATAGTAAGTATTGCTTGAATTCTTGGTGTGTACCGAGAATCCTTGCACTACGAGTTTCAATTTTGTGTGCTTTTTTATTATTTTTGTTTGGAGGAGGTGAACCGCACCCTGTGGGGTCGTTATATAGAGATAAATTAACCCGCTGAGTGCAAGAAGATCAACGATAAAATTTATAGATGTTGCCCCCGTACTCATTGGTATATACAATAAGGTAGCTAGTGGTAAGTCCAAGGTTGTTCACAGAGACACTAGTATTTAAGAGTTAGATGTACACAACCCACGATCGGGCATCACCCTTTCCCTGTGTCAGGAATAGCTAGTACTAAACAAGATAGGGGGGTTTTTTACTAACAACTACGAGCATATAACTAAAGTGAAGTAAGATGTGAATTGACTAGTCTTGGGGTTATTTACGTAACATTACCATCATATGAATTTGATCCCAGATTATACCACATATAGAACTATAAACCTAATCTTATGCTTATGTCAAATCATGTAGAAATGGTCGGGAATTCCCAGTGTCTATCACACAAAGGTTCGGCTCCCCCCAAAAACCATCTCATTGCCTCTGTAATAAGGGATGAACTACAATCCTTCCGACTCCGCATTTCATCCCCCATTATCTCACTTCCGCTACTAATGTGCCCCAACTTAAAGGATTTAAGCCTTGCATATAGCAACTGTTAGATGTGGGAGTAAGGACAATACATCTCGGATTCTCCATTATGGATGTCAAATCCAGGCCAAGAGAGGCAAAGGTATTAATGCCTTGTGACAACTCTAGAATTGATACAACAAATACTAGTTGCTACAAAAAACAATGCTTAATTATCGGGGTAAGCCAGGGTTTCCCCCATTAGGAATTTCAATACAGTGACCCCCAAGTTAACCACTCCAAACTGCTCCAGTCAATCACTCACACAACTAACCAATTAGAATTAACGTTTTTCGGATCGGTACTCTCAAGGTAACATGAATACATTCATCTTCCATGTACTCTTCAGCCTATAAGATTGTTAATCTAAGACTCCTAAATTAGCATTTCTAGGCTAGCACGATATTATACTATAATGAAATTATGGATGCACCATAACACATATCATGGCTTAAATCACATAAGAATAGAAACCTCACATCATGCCCAATATTTATAAGCATAGAAAATTAAGGCAATCTAGATTCTCAAAAATCCATAATTAAGTCATGAACACAAATATCACCCCAAAAAATAAACTACTCTGGAGACATTAAACCCATGAAAATCATTGGGTTTGATACCATGGATCTAGGAAAATAAATGAAGAGAGAATATATTCTCCTTCTCTTCCTACCTACTGGAATAGAAATTACAACAATGAGAGTTCTTTGAACCTAGAAAACTAAAGATTGCTTATATAGTAGGTAGATTTGGGCCTTAAAAGGCCCAAAAATCTAGGAAAATCTAGCAGCCACCCTGGCACGGGTCGTGTCATATTGCACATCCAGGCCAACACGATCTGTGCAATAGTTCATGGGACATCGGCCAGAGGCCGTTCCTAGGCTTCCTGAGTGCAAAGATCGTGTTGAATTGCATGGACCATCATCTGGAGCGTGTTTTCTTTGTCTTTTGAGTGCATGGGCGACCAGTCAATGGGAGACCTTCAAACCGTCTTCTGATTGTGCGGGATGTGCAAGGTTGTAAATCCCATCATCTAGACTTCAAAACCTTGCAGTTCTTCGGGCACGAGCCATGCTGGTTTGCACTGCTCTTCATCTGGCCTTCAACTCCTCAGCATGAGTTATGGCACGGGTCGTGTCATTCTTTGACTTTTCCTGACTTAGCTCTTTTTCTTGGCCACATCTATCTACTGTCACGTTTTAACTCGTGGTCTTTAGACGTCTACCATCCTTTCGAATTGCCCTCACTAAGCTACTCTGAAGTGATTACGAGCAATCTACAAATGAGCTCACAAAACAGAATCAAAATGCTTGTAAGGACATAAATCCATTAGACTAGAAAAGGTTACAAAATGAAGGATTCAGATACGAAAACCGAGAATGGACATCTAAACCACTTATGGTATAAAACTACCTAAATCTAGCAATTTACCAACCAAAAGACAATAAAAGAGATGTTAAATGCTTTGAAAAATACTTGAATTTAACGTCTCATTAGTAGGTATTTTTTGAGTTCTTAGTGTTCCCATCGAGATTCCTCGCACTACGATTTTCGAATTTTATTGATTTTTTTATTTAAAAAATATGGAAGATCTCTTCTTGAGGAAAATCACAAGGATAAGAGAGTCTCAACAAGCTATATTATGTAGGATATATCATTGCAAATTATCCTACCGATTCTTGTTATTGGTTGAGCATGGAGTATTGTGAGGATGCAAGAGTTGTTAGTTCCCAAGGTGGAAGAGATCAAGGGTGGTATACCTATAACTATTCCAACAATCCGGAGTGGAGTGGTTATGGAGATGCACTGAGAGACCAATAATTTGGGTGAAATGAATAGCCTTCACCCTCTTGTGTTATGCCCTAAATTAAAGAATGAAATTTTAGTTGTAGCACATCCAATGAGGAGTTTTTGCAAGAAACTATGATTAAGAGAAACGAGTCACTCCAAGCCTCGATTCACAAAGATATTAAGAATCTGGGGATTCAAATTATTTTTGGCAAGTCGTGGAAACCATGATCGAGAGCAACGAGTCACTCCAAGCCCCGATTCACGAAGATATTGAGAATCTGGGGATTCAAATGTTCTCAAGTATCAAGAACTTAGAGGCTCTAGTTGAGCAATTAGAATTTGGAGATCATGGGGGATAAACTTCCATGCCAACCAGAAGTGAGCTTGGAGCCAAGTGCAAATGCTTCTACCTTGATGGTTGAGAGGTGAAGGAAGCTAGATAAGAGTTCCAAAAATGAGTTGGTATTGAGCATGAAGTGGAGGAGAAGGTGATCATCTAAAAACCGAGAGCTACATCTAAATCACCTCCATTTTTAGGCATTCTGAAGGATACATAAGAGAAGTCAAATGTAGATGCCAAACTTCCAAACCACTTCTATCATTTGAGGCCAACTCCACCATCAACCTTTCCTACTCTCAGAGGAAATGTAACCTCCCCTCTCAAATTTAGGATATCTATGGTGATGGGGTTCAAATCTTCACCATGTGGATAACATTAGGTTTATGTTGACGACCTTAAAAATTTTGAGCTTCTCGGGAAGCAACTCGAACACAAAATAAGTTAATGTGTTTTTCTTTTCATTGTACATATTGATTGTTTTTATATGTTTTTTTGTTTGAAATTTTATTTTGAAACACTATTACACTTGGTGTGCATGATGTTTTTGTAGGAAACATTTAGTTTTGGAGAAAAATAAGCAAGGAAGAAAAGTGAGCAACCGGGGCTAGGAGAAGACCAAATTAAGGACCCTGTGACGTACACAGTTCGGGATGCTCAAATTTTTGGACAAGGATGTCAACTAAACCCCGAATCATGGGCAGTGTAGACATGCGCAGTCTATGACGCTCACACGTTCCTCCATCTCCAAATTACTAAATTACTAAATTCCTTCCCTACCACCCTCAAATACCACCTGAACCTATTTACCCCCAAACCAAGCACATAATTCGAAACCAAAGAGGTATCCATCCCCTCCATTGTGATTTCAGTGATCTATTCGATTTGTTGTACATGATGGTGGTTGTGATTGGACTTTCTCAATATAGATTATAAGTAGATTATATTGTGTTTGTGGTAATTTTTCCATTAGATCTTAAGCATGTTTCTGTGTTTGTTACTCATTGTGAATATCCTCTCATTTGTTCTCCTTGATATGTGTTTTAGAATGTTTATATGCATAGAGAACAATACAAGCTTTAAGTATGGGGTATGGGAATCAGATAATACTTATGAGTAGTAGTTTGTTTTAGTTGTAGCAAGGAGCTCTTTTGAGAGTATTTTTTATTTTATAAAAAGGAAATGAAAAAAAGAACTTGCCAAGTTGAAACCCGAAAGAGAAACTTAGGCAAATTTTGGGGGCCCGTATAGGTCAAAAACTGAAAAGGTTAGCCTGTTCAAAATTGAGAGGCCTAAGGGTGTGGGAGTGGGTGTGGGAGTGGGTGTGGGTGTGGGTGTGGGTGTGGGTAAGGGTGAGGCTTGAAAGAAAAGAGAGGTTATGATGAAAACCCAAGAGGGTTCGTAGGGAATATGAGTGAAATGGAAAAATGTGAAGGCATTTCACTTAATTGTGTATATTTGTTGGCTTTTTGGATAGAGTAAACTATCCTTTTATTTTTCTTTAGATTTTCATACCTCATTCTTATAATGGCATGAGTTTTTTTGTTGGTTTGGTGGATTAGAACTCTTTAGGTCAGGATGTGAGGGTTGGTAAGCCTTTATGTTTTGGGTTAGGGTAGTTCTAGGAATTATGGTGTTGGTTGTGTTTGGGAAATATATAGCTTAGGAAATCATCTAAGGGTTTTAGTCGTTCTTACTTGAGGATGAATAAGGGTCTAAGTGTGGAGGATTTGATGAGACACAAATTTGCTATTTTCTTAGCACAATTAATGCCCCCTTTTAGCTTGTTTTGTTGGTAGATAGCTAGATTGTTAGGTGTTTAACCAAATAGAGGAAGGGGGTTAGAATCACCTTGTGTGCTATTTACCCTAATTTACATGTTTTGTAAGAATTTAGTGTCTATTGTGTTATGCCTCAATGATTTGGTCATATTTTATATGTTTTGTGAGCTTATTGGAGATTGATCATTGGAGAAGTCTATTCACAAGAATATTAGTAGATTGAAGGCCATTCAAAAGAATGGTAGAAGAAGAAAGGCCACGTACAAAGTGGTAGAAGATAGATTGAAGAAGAAAGGAAAAGTATTGGGTGAAGAATGATCTGAGTTTTGAAGCCGAGTCTGGGAATGATCCTAGACAAATTGGTGTTTGTGGATAGTATCATTGGATTCATCTTCGCGAGTTTTACAAAAAAAACACCATAATAATTCCCGAAATGGATCAACTGTTCACCCGTAACAACAAAATGAAGTTGTGGCCAGAGTTGAACATGAACCGTGTAAATCTACACAGGTCGTATTTTTCATAACGCAACAGAAGGCCAAATTCAAGGCCTGTGGGATGGACCGTGCATTTTTACATGGTCAATCTCAAACCCTTTGACACTGACCGTATTTTCGAGCATTGACCGTGCCAGTCACTTTTTACTAGGGTTTGATTGGATATCTTTTTCTCTCTCTTCCACTTATAAATAGCTGTCTTCTTCATCCTTTTCACGTTGAGCCCGACTTTGGGTCTTCAAACCTTAGTGTTTATGTTTTCTTAGTTTTTCTCCAATTTTCTCCATGTTTGTTGTGAATCCCATGTTTTATGTTATGAGATCACTTAGCATAGATTTGTACTAGGGAGCATTTAGAGAGGTGAATTTTCAAATTACACATTGTAATTTTCTATTCTTTCTCCATTTATTTCACCTTATTTATCTCTTTTAATCCATGGATTGTTATTTGTTTTGTTATATTAGAGTCAATTAGTACTTGGGAGAATTTGCTAAACATTTTTAATTGAAGATTTGTGAGATTCTTATATTCACCCTATTTATGACTTTATTATCATAATTATCTTGTGCTTCATTGCTCATGGTTATGATTATGTATGATTAATTTTAGGATGTACAACTAATTAAGATTATTTTCTGATATAGCGCTAGGTTCAGGAATGAACCCAAGAAGGTTCTGTTAGGTTTACTCAAAGGACAATGTGAAGGTCGTGTTTAGGAGGGACAACTATGCATGATTCTTGTTTCTTTGATTAAAGTAGACTTGAATACTTAATTGGGTTGGTCTATGGTGGATACAAGAGTTACATGCAGAATGGGTTGATAATATTTTTGATCTTGTTGGGTTCATAGGGTAATTACAAAGGTCCCTTGTTTGTAGCAACTAGGTGAACTATACCCTTAAAGATAATAGATTAGGTACTAATGTTCTAAGTAGTATAAGATGGACTTAGATTGATTATTCACGGTGGGTTCCAGTGAGCCATGCTACTCCGGGTTTAATTTGCTGCATGTTGTTGGGTTTATTCACCCCGAGAGTAACGTCTAGTGGTGGCAGTGTAAATTGCACTGCTAGCTATAACCAATGGAGGTGAGAGTTTGAGGAGGGAGCAGAATAGGGAAATTAGTATTTGTGGGAGTTTCTGGTGAATCAACCTCTCGAAACAGTGTGATAGAGCATAGATTATGAATCATGTCTAATGTGTGAACTAGAATCTAGTATAGGTGAGATCTAAATGTTAAACATGTGATGCAAATTCCCCTAAGACTTCTTAGTATCATATTTAGGCCTTTATTTATAAGTGCATGATAGTAGTTGTTGGATCATTACTCACACAACCCTTCCTCTTCTAGTGACTACCATGCGCACTTGGTGACACTCGTGTATGTTACTAGGTGACTCTTTCATTTGAACCTCTTTGTCTCTGAGGATAACACCCGTCTTAGCACTAGCTACTATTTTATTACTTAGGAGTAATTATGGTAGCAACATTTCAACAACGTTGGGGTGTATGTTAAATTTGGCGACGCTTCCAGGGAATTAGCAATTTTTTTATTCAATAGCTAGCGTAGTTTAGTGTTTTCTTTATTTATTTTTATGTGTATTTTGTTTGCCTTAGTTTGTGCTTGTTTTTTGGAAGATTTTATTACTTTTGTTCTTGATTTATGCTAAATTCTTGTTCCAAGAACCAAGAACCTTTGCACTACAACCCCAAACTTTGTGTGTTTCTCTTTGTTTTTTTTATTTGTTCATAGTAGGTATTTGATGTGGTATGAGTTTCCAGAACAATAATGACCTTGAGCCACTGAAAGGTTCCTTGCAAGAATCTCCCGGATACAGATCCCCGATGATAAAGTCAGTAAATGAGTTGGGTGCTAAAAGTGCTATTGTTGTTACTTACCTTAGTTCTTTCATCCGGCTTCCATTTATAGGGCTAGATTCTGTTTTCCCCCGGTTGTTCGTGTCCATGTTGGTCATGCTGATTTATCTGTTATCATGGTCCATGCTCCATAGTTTGTGGCTGCTGCGATGTGTTATATGAAGTCACCTCTTGCATAGCTCGTAATCTTTGTGATGTTACTAGAAGCTGGCTCTCGCGAGGTGTTCCCTTAGTTTACTACATTTGGTGCTTCACACTTCTGCTTTCCTGCGTACTTACTTATCATATACCATAATCCCCACTAGTCGCGTAGGACGGGAATTGTAAAAATGGAAAGTACGTAGTCCTTCACAAATTTATATATTATGTTCCCGATGTGAATAACTTGTTGTGGTCCCGTTGTATTGGACATCTGTTAATATTGAATGATTAGGTAATTGTGTTGTTGCTGCTTAGTAATTATTAAAAGCCCCTGACTTCTCACACATGTGATATAGATGAGATTTATTTTTCAGAACTTGTGATCTGTGATATCTAAGGTTATCTGCTTGAGATATCTTGTTGTTATTCTGTGTATTTTCAATCTTCTTCCGGTATGGGTCTGTCAAAGATATCCATTTCTGTGTCGTCTATTGTTATCCCCCTGACCAAGGCTAAGCTTGAGGTTGCGGTAATTCCTGAGACTGAGGGTTGAGGGAGGAAACGTGACCTTCGGAAATGTGCTCATTCTTCTTCTGATAATGTAAAAAATTGAAGGTTTCCCCTACTTTCTTTTCCTGTCAAGGGAGAAATAGACCTGATAAACAGGTGACTGGTCACGTCGATGTGTCCGCCCGTTATATGCTATGGTATACTCTCGCGGTATAATTGTGTTTTTTGTGCTTGTGCTTTATTTTATTATGTTGATATTGGTTTGCAAATTATCGCTGACTCGTCGGCTCTGGCAAGTCGTGTAAAAGAGATGGAGCTTCTTGTTCAGGAGCTTTGCAGAATAAAGGCTTAATTAGATTGTCCGGGGATGAGGATGAGGAAGAGGTTTTACGCAAGCAACATGAGATCGAACATTTGAAGCAAGCAAGGCGTCCTTCTATTGGTTATGCTCGAGTTGTAGTTCAACGGGTCTTACAGTCTCGGGGATTTTGTGAGTTTATTTCTGAGATCGCAGATGCTGCTTGTGACCTTAGGAGGTATTCGTGTTAGGAGTCGATATAGTCTTCTAACCCCAGTCGCGTACGCAATCTTCCCATCATGTTGGATATAAAACGAGGCTTAATCTGGCGCAGGAATGAAGTTGACCGACTATATTGGGCTAAGCTAGATGATAGAGCTTTCTCTTTTCCTCTCATGGATTTCTTGGAAGGGCATCCTGAAATGCTCAGAGTAGAGGAAGTACTTACATGCACTGTGGATGCACGAAGACCTAACTTTTTAATTGCGGATGAGACTAATGTCAGGGACAATAGGAATTCACCCTCGAATGATCAAGTTCGTGAATGATGATGTATACGTTGTATAGATAATAGTCAAATTGTTGTTGTCTAGATTCTTGTTATGGGTCTTCCACTGATTTGTTGTTACTTCTTTCCTTGTATTTTCTTTTTAGGTTCTTGTCCTATATGGCAAGAGTGGATGTTCTTCGGTTGTTGATATCGAATTTCCCTCTGGATGTCCTACTCCTGAAAGCTATTTAAGAGCAATGCGTCATATCTTCATTGCTACTCTCTCAGTGAGGCTATTCGATCCAATTCAAACTACACAATTTCCTTTTTGATGTGTCTCATCTCTAAGTATACATTTTTACATCATGGTAAGAATTTTATTTTTATGTAATTCTCTGCCACTCATTTACATTAGTTTCTCTTAACTCACTCTCGTACTTATTTTTTTTTTGAGAAAAATGCATTTTTTACCCTATATTTTGTACAAAAGTGCAGAAATGACTCTGTAAAATGTTAAAGTGCAAAAATCCCAAAACTTTGTTGACTAGAATGTCAACGACCAATTTGACTTGAATTTTACAAAAAAATTATACCCTGTTTAAAATTTAAAAAACAAAAAAAAGATGAAAAAACCCTTTTTCTTTATCGGCGGCATCTGTGATGCAATTTTATCGGCGGAGCATCGTATGCCATATTCACCAGAACTTCTTCTTCCTTGTCGGATTTCTCGAATTGCAATTTCATCGGCGGATTGCTCAAATTGCATCTTTAGTCCTTTCATCTCCTCCAATCTCCAATCTTCACCCATATCCAAACCCTGGCAGCGGCGGCGGCCATGAGGCAGGATTTTTTTTTCATTTTTCCAGTTGACCAGAACTTCCCCTTCTTTGTTCGTGAACTTTTCCAGTCAGTGGCATCTTCTTCTTCATTCTGGAACAGGAAGAGGAGATGGCGTTGGCGCTTTCGGCAGCGGACCTAGGAGATTTGGGATTTGAGGGCGGCGGTGGTTCAGGGAAGAGAGGGAGGAGCGGGCGGAGGCATAGCGGTGAAAAGAGTTGAGTTGGTTCTATTAGGAGCTGGTGGTTCTAAGTGGAGAAGGTGGTGGTGGTGGGTGTAGGAAATGATGCAGTGGTGGCGGCATGGCGACAGATACTCATTGAAGGACCTGAACAAAATGGCTCAAAGAAGGACAAGTAAAAATAAGCCTTTTTATTGGATACTCATTGACATGGAGACATGAAATTCCCAACAGAAATTTCTGAAAATACTTAATCAGGGGAAGAAAGGAAACGAACAGAAAACAAAGATTTTGTTTCAGATGTTCTTAAGAAGCAAAAATATAAGGACATTAGCGGTGAAAAGAGTTGAGTTGGTTCTCATCAGAGCTGGTGGTTCTTGGTGGAGAAGGTGGTGGTGGTGGTGGTGGTGGGTGAAGAAGGTGGTGCAGCGGTGGCGGCATGGCGGCGGATCAACTGTAGGAGGTGGCCAAGGGGTGTGGTTGAAGATGAAGAAGAATAAGTGCTGAGGTATAATTGTCAATTACAATTTCAGTTTTGAGTATAAGGTTTATTTTATCTTTTCATGTTTGGTCAACCATTGACTTCTTTGAGTCGATGCCGGAATTGAAAAAATGGTTATAACTGCACTATTTTACAAAAACTTAGGGTTATATCTACACTTTTAAATTTTACCTTGCTATATCCGCACTTTCTCAATATATTATGGTTAAAATGCATTTTCCCTATTTTTCCACCTATGTAGTAGCTATTTTGAGAACTACTCCCTCTGTCCCTTAAGTTTTGGCCCATTTTGACCTACACGGTCTCCAATGAGCCACTTTGACTGTCAATATCTCTAGCTACGTATACCAATTCAGCATAAAAAGTTGATATTTAGAAAATATATATTAAAATGAATCTACCAATATGTCAAATGATATTTTTATTATATATACGCTTATATTAGTGGTCAAAGTTTACTAAATTTGATTTTGAAAAGTCTAACGGGCCAATAGTTATAGGACGGAGCAAGTAGTTCATTTTGCAACTTGAGCTGCAAGGGTTAGTACTTCCTAATTCCTATGAATCTAACGGCCAGTTCTCAAACTATTGTCTGTTTCTTTGTTTTCCAGGAAACCAAAGAAGTCCCAAGAAACACACAATAACCAGTAGTGATCTTCTGGATTTCTTGCAAGTTGCCCAGTCGGCATCAGAGTATCCATGCAATATTGAAGGAGAATTGGCAGAGTAAAAAAGACCAAGTGAAGGATTACCAGCAAGATATGTGAGGATAAGCAGAGCTGCTTTGAACTGAGCTTCAATGGGAACTTGGACAAACTGGCTGAGATGTTGTACAGCATGACTTACATCAGATTCGGTGAAGTTCAGGTATAGCAACTTGCCCACCAATCTCCTTACTGGCCTGGATCAGACAATAGAGGAGTCTTGTCTTCTGAAAGATGAGTTCCAGATGGTAATGGAGTAGCTGCAGACTTAGAGTTAATCAATCCAGTTTGCTGAAGTAAATCAGCAATATATTTATGCTGATGCAAAAGAATCCCAGAAGAACTTCTGTCAATTTCAATACCCAAAAAAAACTTTGCAGATCCCAAATCTTTAATTGAGAATTCCTGATGCAGAAACAGTTTAACCTCTTCAATATCTTGATCAGAACTTCCTGTGATCATAACATCATCCACATAAATCAAGAGGACCAAAAACCTGTGACTATCATGGAGAACAAACAGACATGGATCATGTGGTGATTGCTGAAATCCATATTTGCAAAGTGTGGAAGAAAACACTTGATTCCATTGTCTACTGGCTTGTTTAAGGCCATATAATG
>JAULKM010157905.1:9953-49597 GCA_032355605.1 Rubia tinctorum
GTATCATGTTCTAACCACTTACTTGATGGAAGTTAACTCAAACTTAAGAAAGCAACAAGAAGCAAGGAAATCCTAACATGGATTAACATTCGCAATATCTCGAACCAACCATGAGAGAAAGGTTGGTATTTTTAAAGAACTTGTATTTCAAAAGACCGGGGGAGAGGAGAATGTCCAATGCCAATTAAGGTTAAACATAATGCATATATAAGCGATATATTGGTGAAAAAAAGGTTAGTTCACAGTTACATCAAGTCAGAAAAAAAACCCATCCTATGGCTTTAACAATAAAATGTCTTGGTTTGATTTGGGATATTCTAACTTCGACTGAGTAAGAGAAAAAGTGATGAGCAGCTTTGGTGCTTTTCAGATGTATTAAAATTTGACTTTACATCTTAATGAACATATAATGGCTGCCTCGAATAAAAAACAGTCCATTCGAAATCCAAGTGCGTGTACTTCAAAGAATCTAGGGTGTTTGATGGAAGAGACTGACTGCTAGTTTGGAGAGATTGAAGACTAAGCTTTGTTTTTATCATGTTCCAACCACGTACTTGATGAAAAAACACTCACACTTAAGCATGCTGAGGCAAGGAAATTTCACCGTGGGTGAATATTTGCAATATCTGGAACTAACCATGAGAAGGGAAGGTATGCGAGGGAATGTTGCATTTTGAAGAACCTCTTTATCAAAAGACTAAAGGAGAATCTTCAAATGCCGATTAAGCTTCGACCGAAAGTTTCAAAGAGTTACTTAATGTTAAAATCTCGGTTGGTTGAATGTACCTTTAGAGAAAAAACCCCATCCTACAAGTTTAACAATCAAAGGCCTATGTTTGACATAGGATCTTTTAATTTTGTCCGAGTAAGAGGGACAATGATAGGAACCTTTGGTCCTACCCAAACGTATTCAAATCCTACTTTTAGATGTAATGATTGAAAAATGGCAACTTGAAATCAACAAATATCTATGTGAAATCTATGTAAGTGTCGTTCAAATAATCAAGACCACCTACTAGAAGAGACTATAATTGCCAATTAAGAAATAATTAAGATCAGGCTTTGTTTGCATTATGTTCTAACAACTTACCTGGTATTTTTGAAGGACTTGTATTTCAAGGGACTAGTGGAGAATGTATCTATGAGTGACATGTTGGTGAAATAAAGTTTGGTTGAAAGTAACATTAAGCCAAAAAAGAACCCATCCTATGGCTTTAACAATCAAAGGTCTTGGTTTAACTTGGGATATCCTAACTTTGGCTGAGTAAGAGGAAACGTGATGGGCAGCTTTTGACCTTTTCAGACATATTCAAATCTAACTTTACATCTTAATGAACATAGAATGGCTACCGCAAATAAAAGACAAATCATTTGAAATCCAAGTTCGTGTACTTCAAAGAATCTAGAGCATTTGATGGAAGAGACTGACATCTACTTTGAAGAGATTAAAGACTGAGCTTCATTTGTATCATGTTACAAACTCGTACTTGATGAAAAAACACTCTTACTTTAGCAATAGCTAGTAAGGAAACTGCACCGTGGGTGAATATTTTCAAATCTATAATTAACCATGAGAAAGGAAGGTATGCGAGAGGATGACGCATTTGTGAAGAACCTCTTTATCAAAAGACTAAAGGAGAATCTTCAAATGCCAATTAAGCTTCGATATAAAGTTTCAATAAGATACTTATTGGTGAAAGCAAGGTTCATTGAATGTACCTTTAGGAAGAAAAAGTCCCCCATCCTACAAATTTAACAATCAAAGGCCTAGGTTTGACATGGGATCTTCTAATTTTTTTTGAGTAATAGGGACAATGATAGGAAGCTTTGGTCCTACCCAGACGTATTCAAATCAGACTTTTAGTCAAAATGTATGAAGAATGGAAACCTCAAATCAACAAAAATCAACATGAAATCCATGTAAGTACGGTTCAAATAATCAAGATAATCCACTAGAAGAGACTAAAATTGCCACTTGGGAAAGAATTAAGGTTGGGCTTTATTTGTATCATGTTCTAACCACTTACTTGATGGAAGTTAACTCAAACTTAAGAAAGCAACAAGAAGCAAGGAAATCCTAACTTGGATGATTATTCGCAATATCTCGAACCAACCATGGGATAAGGGTTGGTATATTTGAAGAACTTGTATTTCAAAAAACTAGGGTAGAGGAGAATGTCCAATGCCGATTAAGGTTAAACATAATATATCTATAAGTGACAAATTGGTGAAAGAAAGTTTGGTTCAAAGTTACATTAAGTCGAAAAAACCCATGATGTGGCTTTAACAATAAAAGGTCTTGGTTTGACTGGGGATATTCTAACTCCGGCTGAGTAAGAGGAAAAGTGATGGGCAACTTTGGTCCTTTTCAGACGTATTCAAATTCGACTTTATAGCTTAATGAAAGTATAATGGCTGCTGAAAATAAAAAAACAATCCATCCCAAATCCAAGTACGTGTACTTCAAAGAATCCAGAGTATTTGAAGAGGCTGACTGCTACTTTGGAGAGATTGAAGATTGATCTTCGTTTGTATGATGTTCCAACCACATACTTGATGAAACCCTCGTACTTTAGCAAGTTGAGGCAAGGAAATTTTACCGTGGATGAATATTTGTAATATCTTGAACTAACCATGAGAATGGATGGCATGCGAGAGGATGATGCACTTGTAAAGAACCTCTTTATCAAAAGACTAAGGGAGAATCTTCAAATTCCAATTAATCTTCAACATAATGTTTCAATGAGATACTTATTGGTGAAAGCATCATTGGTTGAATGTACCTTTAGACAGAAAAAGTCCCCTATCTTACAACTTCAACAATCAAAGACCTAGGTTTTACGTTGGATCTTATAATTTTTTCCGAGTAAGGGGGACAATGATAGGAAGCTAAGGTCATACCCAAAAGTATTCAAATCCTACTTTTAGTTGTAATGAACAAAGAATGGCAACCTGAATAAACCAAAAATCAATGTGAAATCCATGTAAGTGTCGTTCAAATAATCAAGAGCACCTGGTAAAAGAGACTATAACTACTACTTGGGAAGGAATTAAGGTCGGGCTTTGTTTGTATCATGTTCCAACCACTTTATTGATGGAAGTGAACTCATATGTAAGCACATAATAAAAAGCAAGGAAATCCTAACATGGATGAATATTCGCAATATCTCAAACCAACCACGAGAGAAAGGGTTGTATTTTTAAAGAACTTGTATTTCAATAGACTAAGGGAGAATGTCCAACGTCTATTAAGGTTAAACGAAATGTATCTATGAATGACATAATTGTGAAAGAAAGGTTGGTTGAATGTACCATTAAGTCAAAAAGAACCCATCCTACGACTTTAACAATCAAAGGTCTTGGTTTGACTTGGGATATTCTAACTTCGGCTGAGTGAGGGGAAAAGTGATAGGAAGCTTTGGTACTTTTCAAACGTATTCAAATTTGGCATCTACATCTTAAAGAACATATAATGGCTACGGAAAATAAAAAAATCCATCCAAAATCCAAGTAAGTGTACTTCAAATAATCTAGCGCATTTGATGGAAGAGAATGACTGCTACTTTGGAGAGATTGAGGACTGAGCTTCATTTGTATCATGTTCCAACCATGTAGCAAGTTGTAGAAAGTTGTAACAAGGAAATTGCTCAGTGGGTGAATATTTTAAATATGAAGAACTAACCATGAAAAAGAAAGGTATGCGAGAGGAATGTGAACTTGTGAAGAACCTCTTTATCAAAAGACTAAAGGAGAATCTTCAAATGCCAATTAAGCTTCAATATAAAGTTTCAATGAGATACTTATTGGTGAAATCAAGGTTGGTTGAATGTACCTTGAGGCGGAAAAAG
The DNA here is from genome assembly GCA_032355605.1 of Rubia tinctorum. Taxonomy (NCBI): domain Eukaryota; kingdom Viridiplantae; phylum Streptophyta; class Magnoliopsida; order Gentianales; family Rubiaceae; genus Rubia; species Rubia tinctorum. Next base: position 13,802 of record JAULKM010157905.1, read on the forward strand.
TTCCCCATCCTACAACTTTTACAATCGAAGGCCTTGGTTTGACATGGGATTTCTAATTTCGTCCGAGTAAGAGGGACAATGATGGGAAGCTTTGGTTCTACCCATACGTGTTCAAATCCTACTTTTAGTCATATTAATGAAGAATGGCAACCTCAAATCAACAAAAATCTATGTGAAATCCATGTAAGTATCTTTCAAAAATCAAGAGCATGTGCTAGAAGAGACTGTAATTTCCACTAAGGAAAGAATTAGGGTCGGGCTTGGTTTGTATCATATTCCAACTACTTATTCAATGGATTTTAACTCATAGTTAAGCACATAATGAGAATCAAGGAAATCCTAACATGAATGAATATTCGCAATATCTCGAACCAACCAATCGACTAGGATAGAATGTCCAATGTCGATTAAGGTTAAACATAATGTATCCATGAGTAAAATATTGATGAAATAAAGGTTAGTTAAAAATTCCATTAAGCCAAAAAGAACCCATCCTACGACTTTAACAATCGAGGTCTTGGTTTGACTCGGGATATTCTAACTTCGGCTGAGTAAGAGGAAACGTGATGGGCGGCTTTGGTCGTTTTTAAATGTATTCAAATTCAACTTTACATCTTAACGAACATATCATGCCTACAGAAAAGAAAAAACAATCCATCCAAAATCCAAGCAAGTGTACTTAAAAAAATCTAGCGCATTTGACGGAAGAGACTGGCTGCTACTTTGGCTAGAGTGAAGGCTGAGCTTCGTTTGTATCATGTTCCAACTAGATGAAAAAACAATCTTATTTAAGCAAGTTAAGTCAAGGAAATTTCATCGTGGGTGAATATTTACAATATCTTGAACTAACCATGATAAGGGTAGGTATGCGAGGGGATGATACATGTGTAAATAACCTCTTTATCGAAGGACTAAAGGAGAATCTTCAAATGCCGATTAAACTTTGACATAAAATTTTCAATGAGATACTTATTGGTGAAAGGAAGGTTGGTTGAATGTACCTTTAGGCAAAAAAGGTCCCCCGTCCTACAACTTTAACAATCAAAGGCCAAAGTTTGACATGGGAAATTCTAATTTCGTTTGAGTAAGAGAGACAATGATGGGAAGCTTTGGTCCTACCCAAAATTATTCAAATCCTACTTTTAGTTGTAATGAACAAAGACTAGCAACTTGAAATCAACAAAAATCAAGAGCACCTGCTGGAAGAGACTATAATTTCCATTTGGGAAAGAATTAAGGTCAGGTTTTTTTGTATCATGCTCCAACTACTTAATTGATGAAAATTAACTCATATATATGCAAGTAATAAGAAGCAAGGAAATCCTAACATGGGTGAATATTTGCAATATCTCGAACCAACCACGAGAGAGCGGTTGGTATTTTTGAAGAACTTGAATTTCAATGGAGTAAGGGAGAATGTCCAATGTTTATTAAGGTTCAACATAATGTATCTATGAGTTACATATTGGTAAAAGAAAGGTTGGTTGAAAGTACCACTACACAGGAAAAAAACCCATCATATGACTTTAACAATCAAAGGTCCTGGTTTGACTCGGGATATTCTAACTTCTATTGAGTAAGAGGAAAAGTGATGGACTGCTTTGGTCCTTTTCAGACGCATTCGAATTCGACTTTGCATCTTAATGAACATAGAATGGATGTCGTAAATAAAAATCAATCCATTCAAAATCCAATTAAGTGTACTTCAAAGAATCTAGATTAATCGATGGAAGAGACTGACTGCTACTTCTGAGAGATTGAAGACTGAGCTTCATTTGTATTTTGTTCCAACCATGTAATTAATGAAAAAACACTCCTACTTAAGAAATTTGAGGCAAGGAAATTGCATCGTGGATGAATATTTGTAATATTTTGAACTAACCATGAGAAGGGTAGGTATGCAAGAGGATGATGCATTTGTGAAGATCCTCTTTATCGAAGGACAAAACGAGAATCTTCAAATACAGATTAAGCTTCCACATAAAGTTTCAATGACATTTTTTAATTGGAAAATGAGCTTTATTAATCAAAACATCAACCAGGACTTAGTTTTGGCAATCACTCCTTGCCTTTTACATTCAGAAGTTGCTAAACCAAAACTAATTACAAGGTTGTTACACATTTTTCCTCCAGTGACACTCAGCTTTGATCTTTTGAATCAGCAGTTCCATCTCTTGGTTCTTGCCTTGAAGTATTCTCTAGTTTCTTTCAATCCATATTTGGTAGAGGGTGGTGGAATATGTCCGCATTTTGCTCCATTTCCTCCTTAGCATAAGTTGGTTAAGTTTCCTTTTCAATTCCCTCAGGTTGCAAACTACCCCCAATTGCATTTGCTGAATCATTGTAATTGTAAAAGGGTATTTAATAAATATGTGGTAATCATCCTCCCTCTCAAAGTGACACAAGAAACATAAATCTACTCTAGGTATGACTTTGAACCTTACTAGCCAATCAACAGTGTCTAACCTGCCTTTGAAGAGCATCCACAGGAAGTACCTATGTCTAGGTTGTATCCGGGGGTGCCATAACAACCTTTCCATGTAGTCCTTTTGTGTTCCACCTTTCTAAATGTTGTAAGCTCTTCTAATGCTGAAACCTCCATTTCCTTTCACACACTCATCAAGCTGACTAGCCATTTGCAGTTTCAACTTTGTGATTATTTTCCAGCCCCAACTATGTGAATCTGAACCCTTATAGGTTTTGAGGGACTTGCCCTTGATGTAGTAGGCATGCACCCGTTGCACCCAGAGTATGTCCTTTTTGGACCAGACATCTCAAATAAGTCTACACAGAGATGCCTTGTTCCGTAGAGATGGATCCCTCAGTCCCCACCCTCCAATTGTCTTTGATCTGCACATTGTATTCCATGCTACTGCAGTAAAGCCTCTTTCTCCTTGTTCCCTCCCCCATATGATGTTCCTGCACATCTCTGCTATTTCTTTATGAATGCTTTCAGGGAGTTTAAAAACACTAGTCCAATAATCTGTGATGCTCAGGAGGACTGTGTTAACCAGTTGTACTCTACCAGCATAAGACAAATTTCTGGAATCTAACCTTTTCATCCTCCCGGTGATCTTCTCCAATAGAATGTTGCAGGTTGCTACCTTCCATTGGATGGAGTTCGGTGGCAGGCCCAAATATTGCAAAGGGAACTCTCATTTTGCAATCTGCAGTACACCCAGTAACAAGTCTTTGTCATCCTCATTCATTTTGGAGAAGAAAATATGAGATTTCCCCTCATTGACAGCCAGCCCAGTGGTTTTCTGGAAATCCAACAATGCATTTTTCACTCCATGCAGTGATTTATTGTCAGCTGCAGTAAGAACTCCCACTTTCTAGCATCTCTAATGGAAACCAATGTTTTTTTCCTTAAACTGGTGATCTAGCATCCTTGTCAGATACTCCATGATGAGGACAAAAAAGCAAAGGGGAGAGGGGGTCTCCCTGCTTTACTCCTCTTTTCCTATCAAATGGTGGAGACAGGGTTCCATTAATTGCGAGGCTGAAGGAGGAAGTGATGACACAACCTCTGATCAATTCTGTGATTTGTCCTGGCATTTTCAACATTTTTAGCCACTGGAACAAAGATTCCCAGTTAAGGCTGTCAAAAGCCTTTGATATATCAACTTTAATAAGGTAGCTTGGCTTCAAGTCTCCATGGCTGTACTTGTGAATCAGCTCTTAGGTTAGCAGAATGTTGTGAACTATATTTCTGCCCTTCACAAATGCAGACTGGTTATTTGAGACTAGTGTAGGCATTACCATCCCAAGTATGGTACATAAGATATTTGTCACCATCTTGTATATGATTGAACAATAAGAAATAGGCCTATAATCAGAATATCCTTGTAGCTGTGGTATTTTTGGAATTAAACTAATCACTGCTTTACTGAAGTGAGTTGGGATTTTGTCACCCTTGAAGTAGCCTTGTAATTTTTGAGTTACTCCCTCAACAATAATGCCCCAAGATTATTTGAAGAAGTGGCTGGAATAGCCATCATTGCCTGACTTTTGCTGGATTTAATACTTCACAGAGCCTGGAATACATCCTTATTTGAGAATGGCTTGATCATTTGGGCTTGCTGTTGTATTGATAAAAATGGTCCCCCCTTAACCATCTCTGTCAGGTATGGTTTCCTGTCCCATTAGGCCCCTAAAGAAATTAACCAGGTGATCCTGAATCATCTCTCTTCCCTAAAGCAGTCCATCACCAAATGTCAAGGTAACAATATAGTAAGAGTACGTTCTGGTCTTCAACATTGCATAAAACAAGCTTGTTGGTCTATCACCTTCTTTTAACCACCTCACTTTTGCCCTTTGCTTCAGGAATCTGTGTTCAGCCTCTGCCAATCTAATAGCCTCTCTCCTGTTGTCTGCCTCATCTATTTTCTTTTGCAGTTATCTAGGATGATTTGCCAGCTCCCTTTGATCTTTCTCCACTTCTCTTTTGCAATTGCATACCTTTTATCAATACCTAAGAACTCATCTTTGTTCAGCTTCCTCAGGGGGGGATTCCAGTATGTGTAGCCTCTGAAACAGTTGTGTTAGATTTGTGATTTTTTCCATTTCCCATACAGCGTTCATAGTTGCCTCAAATTTGGGGATAAGGTCAAAATATTGAAGAATTTAAAAGGCTTTGATTTCCTCTCTTGGAGCTTTTGTAGTTTCAGAACTAAAGGCAGATGGTCCGAGGTGCCATTTATCACTACCTGGCATATTGAGTCTGTCAGGTGATCCAGCCATGCCCCATTTACCAGGGCCCAATATATTTTTCTATAAATTCTACCATCTTCCTTCCTCCTGTTGGACCATGTGTACTGAGGGCCTATTGTTTTCATTTCATATAACTGCTGATGGAAAACCACTAATTGGAAATCATCTAGTTCATGCTGTTGAATTGGACTTCCACCATTCCTATCCTTAAAACCCAAGGGGTTGTTGAAATTCCCCATTACCAGCCAGGGTTTATCATCACGTACCACCTTCTTCATAAAACTCCACAAGCTGCTCATGTCCCTTGGTTGGCTATTGCCATAAACTACAGTAATGTAGCAGACCAGATTCATTCCTTTTACAAGAACCTCCATGTAAATCCATTGGCACCCTTTGCTCAAAATCTTCACATTAAAGTAATCACCTCTCCATGCCACCCAAATACTACCACTGTCAATGACTGAGATATTTGTTTCCAAACTCCAGTTTAACCCAATGTTTCCCCACACCTTTTTTTTCATTTTCTCTCTTAACTTTTGTTTTAAAGAAGCCTAGAAAGCCAACTTGGTTGGGTAGACAAAACTCTCTAAACTATTTCTGCTTCACCCCACTATTTACCCCTCTGAGATTCCAAGCTAAAATGTTACTTATCATATGGGGGACCAGACAGGATATTAAATAGGTTACCTCCACTTATTCCCCTGCAATTGCATTCTGCCTGATAAGGATCTGAGCTGGCAGCCCTGAAACTCTGTAGGAGATCATTTTGTTCTTCTTGGTTATCCATGTTCAATGTTGCTCTTCTTCTGGTGACATTTTTGAACTCCTCCTCCCCTTCTTTTTTCTCCAATTGATCCTGGCTACTCTGGACTTTTGCTGGAACAGTTTTTGTGATTGCCACATAGACATATTTCTGGGTTGGTTTTGGCATGTCTCTCTTCCTGCTTTTCTCTCATTCATGACCAATCATGGAACAAAAACTACACTTGATTGGCATCCATTCACAGAAAATATCCTGGCTTTGGGTCACCTTATTTTCATCCAGATAAGGCAGTTTCTCAGGTATTTTTCCCAGTTCAACCTCTACCAGAACTCTGGCATAGTCCAGTCTTTCCACCTCCCTAGTTGCTCTCTCCAGCTTAAGGGGTACTCCTATTGGGCTGAGTATTGTACCTAGGATATTTGGTTTCCAGTAAACCACATCAAGTTTTGGGAGATGCAACCATACAAGCATTGTTTTAGGGATATCTAAGCCAAGGTTCTGTGTCCATTTTTGGATGATAATCGGTTTGTTGTCAAACAAAATGACCCCATTTTCTAGAACTTGACCTGTCTGCATATTTAGTGCAAATTTCACCAGAAAAATCCATAGTTTTGTGAGCCTGATTTTCACTACAATATGCTGCTTCCATATCCTCCTAAAAAACCATTCATCACAGAGAATGGAGGGAAAGCCCCCAAAATTTTAAACACTACTGTTCAATCCCAGCCCTTTATACTATAAGCCACATCCTCTTTACAGATTTTTCCCATTACCAATCAATCAATCTCAATTGGGGTGTAGAATTTTACCTCATCTAGCTCCTTTTGCTCGAAGAGAGCAGTCCATGGCATCTCCTCATCTTTCCTTTTTCCCCAAGGAATTTTTGTGTCAATTTTCTCCACTGTGCCTATTTCTGATTTGCCCTCTGTTTCCTTCCCTTTTAAGTGGCTTGCCTGGCTCGGTTTTGGTGGTGTCACCATTTCCATACCTGCATCCTCACCATTATTTCTACAATCGAGGATCCAATTGAGTCTTGGTCCTCCAGGTATTCTTGTATAGTTTCCATTCCTTTGACATGAGTCTGTTCCTTGGCTACTGAAAAATCCTGCATTTGAATTGTACTCGGGGAACTTTGGGTTCCATAGATGATTCTCTTAGCTACGCTTTCTTCTTTCCACCTGATTTACCTATTTCTTGAGGCAGATTGCTAGAAGTAATCACCAAATCCGATGGAAGAGAAAGTAGAAGAAGAGAAACACCTAGTCATGGTGTAATCGCCCCGCGGCATCCAAGAGCATTAATTGAATGAATTCAATCAATGAGTGACTTATTTTCAATCAACCTAAATTCAACTACAGCTATTCAATAATATAATTAATGGTGAAAGCAAGGTTGGTTGAACTTACCTTTAAGCAGAAAAAGTTCCCCATCTTACAACTTTAACAATTAAAGACCTCAGTTTCATATGGGATCTTATAATTTCATCCGAGTAAGAAGGACAATGATGAGAAGCTTTCTTCCTACCTAGATGTATTCAAATACTAATTTTAGTTGTAATGAACGAAGAATGGAAACCTTAAATCAACAAAAATCAGTGTGAAATCCATGCAAGTCTCGTTTAAATAATCAAGAGAATGTGCTGGAAAAGACTATAATTGAAACTAGGGAAAGAATTAAGGTCAGGCTTTGTTTGTATCATGTTTAAATACTTAATTGATGTAAGTTAACTCATACGTAATAAAGTAATGAGAAACAAGGAAATCCTAACATGGATGAATATTTGCAATATTTCGAACCAACCATGGGAGAATGGTTGGTATTTTTGTAGAACTTGTATTTTAATGGACTAAGGAAGAATGTCCAATATTCGTGAAATAAAGGTTGGTTGAAAGTACCATTAAGCCAAAAAGAACCCATCCTATGTTTTTAACAATCGAAGGTTGGGCGGCTTTGATCCTTTTCTAACGTATTCAAATTCGACTTTACATCTTAACGAACATATAATGGCTACTGAAAATAAAAAACAATCCATCAAAAATCCAAGTAAGTGTACTTCATAAGAGACTGACTGCTACTTTGGAGAGATTGAAGACTTAGCTTTGTTTGTATCATGTTCCAACCATATGAAAAAACAATCTATTTTAAGCAACCTGAGGCAAGGAAATTGCACCGTGGGTGAATATTTGTAATATCTTGAACTAACTATGAGAAGGGTAGGTATGCGAGAGGATGATACATTTGTAAAGAACCTCTTTATCGAAAGACTAAAGGAGAATCTTCAAATGTCTATTAAATTGTGACATAAATTTTCAATGAGATACTTATTGGTGAAAGCAAGGTTGGTTGAATGCACCTTTAGGCAAAAGAGGTCCCCCATCCTACAACTTTAACAATCAAAGGCCTAGGTTTGACATAGGATATTCTAAGTTCGTCCGAGTAAGAGGGACAATGAGAGGAAGCTTTGGTCCTACACAGACGTATTCAAGTCCTAATTTTAGTTGTAATGAACAAAGACTGGCAACTTGAAATCAACAAAAATCAATGTGAAATCCATGTATGTGTCATTCAAATAATCAAGAGCACCTTCTAGAAGAGACTATAATTGCCACTTGGGAAAGAATTAAGGTCGGGCTTTGTTTGTACCATGTTCGAACCACTTAATTGATAAAAGTTAACTCATATGTAAGAAAGTAAGAATAAGCAAGGAAATCCTAACATGGATGAATTTTCGCAATATCTGGAACCAACCATGAGAGAACGGTTGGTATTTTTGAAGATCTTGTATTTCAGTGGACTAGTGGAGAATGTCCAATGTAGATTAAGGGGAAACATAATGTATCTGTGAGTTACATATTGGTGAAAAAAAACCCATCATATGGCTTTAACAATCAAAGGTCCTGGTTCGACTCGGGATATCCTAACTTTGGATGACTAAGAGGAAAAGTGATGGGCAGCTTTGGTCCTTTTCAGACGCATTCAAATTTAAATTTGCATCTTAATGAACTTAGAATGGCTGCCGCAAATTAAAAACAATCCATCCAAAATCCTAGTAAGTGTACTTCAAAGAATCTATAGTAATCGATGGAAGAGACTGACTGGTACTTCTGAGAGATTGAAGATAGGGCTTCATTTGTATTATGTTCCAACCATGTACTTAATGAAACAACTCTCCTAATTAAGCAATTTGAGGCAAGGAAATTTCTTCGTGGATGAATATTTGTAATATTTTGAACTAACCATGAGAAGGGTAGGTATGTGAGAGGATGATGCATTTGTAAAGATCCTCTTTATCGAAGTACAAAATGAGAATCTTCAAATACCAATTCAGCTTCCCCATAAAGTTTCAGTGACATAATTATTGGTGAAATCAAGGGTGGTTGAACGTACCTTTAGGCAGAAAAAGTCCCCCATCCAACAACTTTAACAATCAAAGGCCCAGGTTTGACATAAGATCTTTTAATTTTGTCCGAGTAAATAGAAAATTTTGCGAAGCTTTGGTCCTACCTAGGCGTAATCAAATCCTTTTTTAGTCATATTAATGAAGAATAGCAACCTCAAATCAACAAATATATATGTGAAGTCCATGTAAGTGTCGTTCAAATAATTAAGAGCACCCACTAGAAGAGACTATAATTGCCACTTGGAAAAGAATTAAGGTAGGGCATTGTTTATATCATGTTCCAACAATGTACTTGATATAATAACACTTATATGTAAAAATTCAAAAAGAAGAAAGTAAATCCTACCATGGATGAGTATTAGCAATATCTTAAACCAACCATAAGAGAAGGGTAGCTATTTTCGAAGAACTTGTGTTTCAAAGGACTATTGGAGAATGTCCAATGGAGATTAATGTTAAACATATTTTATCTATGAGTGACATATTTGTGAGAGAAAGGTTGGTTAAAAGGTATCATTAAGCTGGAAAAGAACCCATCCTATGGCTTTAACAATCAAAGGTCTTGGATTGACTCGGGATTTTTCAACATCGGCTGAGTAAGAGGAAAGGTGATGGGCAGCTTTGGTTCTTTTCAGACGTATTTAAATTAGACTTTATGTCCTAATTAACATAGAATAGCTGCCTCAAATAAAAAACAATCCATCCTAAGTCCAAGTAAGTGTACTTCAAAGAATCTAGAGTATTTGATGGAAGAGAGTGACTGCTACTTTGGAGAGATTGAAGACTGAGCTTCATTTGTATCATGTTCCAACAATGTACTTGATAAAGAAAAACTCATACATAAGCAAGTTGAGGCAAGAAAATTATAAAGTGGGTGAATATTTGCAATATCTGGAACTAACTCTGAGAAGGGTAGGTATGCGAGAGGATGAGGCATTTTTGAAGAACCTCTTTATCGAAGGACTAAAGGATAATCTTCAAATGCTGATTAAGCTTCAATATAAATTTCAATGTCATAATTATTGGTGAAAGAAAAGTTGGTTGAACGTTCCTTTATGCAGAAAAAGTCCCCTTTCCTATAACTTCAACAATCAAAGGCCTAGGTTTGAGAAGGTATCTTTTAATTTCATCCGAGTAAGAGGGATAATTATGGGAAGCTTTGGTCCAATTTAGACATATTCAAATCCTAATTTTAGTTGTAATGAACGTAGAATGGCGACCTCAAATCAACAAAAGTCATTGTGAAATCCACGTGAGTATCGTTCAAATAATCAAGAGCACCTGCTAGAAGAGACTATAATTGCAACTTACGAAAGAATTAGTATCATGTTCCAACAACGTACATGATGAAATAACACCCATATGTAAGCAAACAATAAGAAGAAATGAAATCCTACCATGGATGAATATTCGCAATATCTCGAACCAACCATGAGAGAAGGGTTGGTATTTTTGAAGAACTTGGATTTCAAAAGACTATTGGAGAATGTACAATGCAGAATAAGGTTAAACATAATGTATCGATGAGTGACATATTGGTGAAAGAAAGGTTCGTTGAAAGTACTGGTAATCAGGAAAACAATCCATCCTATGGCTTTAACAATCAAAGGTCTTGATTTGACTCGGGATATTTCAACTTCGGCTGAGTAAGAGGAAAAGTGATAGGAAGCTTTGGTCCTTCTCAGACGTATTCAAATTCAACTTTTTATCTTAATGAACGTAGAATTGCTTCCGTAAATCAAAAAAATCCATCCTAAATCCAAGTATATGTACTACAAAAAATATAGAATATTTGATGGAACCGACTGACTGCTACTTTGGAGGGATTGAAGACTGGGCTTCATTTGTATCATGTTCTAACAATGTACTTGATGACTAAAAACTCAAACTTAAGCAATTTGAGGCAAGAAAATTGCACAGTGGGTGGATATTTGCAATATCTGGAACTAACCATGAGAAGGGTAGGTTTGCGAGAGGATGATGCATTTGTGAAGAGCCTTTTTATCGAAGGACTAAAGGAGAATCTTCAAATGCCAATTAAGCTTCAACATAAAGTTTCAATTACATACTAATTAGTGAAAGGAAGGTTGGTTGAAATTTCCTTTAGACAGAAATAGTCCCGTATCCTAGAACTTTAACAATCAATGGCCTAGGTTTGACATGGGATCTTCTAATTTCATCCGAGTAACAGGGATAATGATGGGAAGCTTTGGTCCACCCTAGACGTATTCAAATCCTATTTTTATTCGTAATGAACGAAGAATGGAAACCTCAAATCATTAAAAATAAATACGAAATCCATGTAAGTGTCATTCAAATAATCAAGAGCACGTGCTAAAAGAGACTATAATTGCAACTTGGGAAATAATGAAGGTTTGTCTTTGTTTGTATCATGTTCCAACCACGTACTTGATGGAATATCACTCATACGTAAGCATGCAATAAGAAGCAAGGAAATCCTACCATGGATTAAGATTTGCAATATCTCAAACCAATCCTGAGAGAAGGGTTGTTATTTTTGAAAAACTTGTATTTCAAAGGACTAGTGGAGAATATCCAATTCCAATTAAGGTTAAACATAATGTATATATGAGTGACATATTGGTGCAAGAAATGTTTGTTGAAAGTACCATTAATCTGGAAAAGAACCCATCCTGTGGCTTTTACAATCAAAGGTCTTTGTTTGACTCGGGATATTTTAACATCCGTTGAGTAAGAGGAAAAGTTAATGGCAGCTTTGGTCCTATTTAGACGTATTCAAATTCAACTTTACATCTTAATAAACATAGAATGACATCCTTAAATGAAAAAAATCCATTGTAAATCCAAGTAAGTGTATTTAAATAATCTAGAGTATTTTATGGAAGAGACTGACAGCTTCTTTGGAGAGATTGAAGACTGGGCTTCATTTCTATCCTATTCCGACAATGTACTTGATGAAGAAAAATGCGTACTTAAGAGAGTTGAGGCAAGGAAATTGCACAGTGGGTGAATATTTGCAATATCTGGAACTAACTATAAGAAGGGTAAGTATGCGAGAGGATGATGGATTTATGAAGAACCTCTTTATCAAAGGACTAAAGGAAAATCTTGAAATTCCGATTAAGCTTCGACATAAAGTTTAAATGACATACTTATTGGTGAAACCACGGTTGGTTGAATTTACCTTTAAACAGAAAAAGTCCCCCATCCTACAACTTTAACAATCAAGGAACAAGGTTTGACATGGGATCTTCAAATTTCATCTGAGTAAGATGGAAAATAATGGGAAGATTTGGTCCTAGCTAGACATATTAAAATCCTACATCTATTCATAGTGAACAAAGAATAAAAATCTCAATCAACAAAAATCAATGTGAAATCCATGTAAGTGTCGTTAAAAAAGTCAAGGGGACCCGCTAGAAGAGACTATAATTTCCACTTGGGAAAAAATTAAGGTCGGGCTTTGTTTGTATCATGTTCCAACCATATATATGATGGAATAACACTCATATGTAAAGCAAGCAATAAGAATCAAGGAAATCCTAACATGGATGAATATTCACAATATCTTGAACCAACCATGAAAGAAGGGTTGGAATTTTTTAAGAACTTGAATTTCAAGGAACTAGTGGAAAATGTCCAATGCCAATCAAGGTTAATCATAAAATATCTACGAGTGACATATTTTTGAAAGAAAAGTTTGTTGAAAGTAACATAAAGTCTATAAATAACCCATCCTATGTCTTTAACAATCAATGGTATTAGTTTGATTCAGGTTATTCTAACTTATGCTGAGTAAGAGGAAAAGTGATGGCCAACTTTGGTCCTTCTCAGATGCATTCAAATTCAACTTTACATCTTAATGAACATAGAATGGTTGCTGCAAATAAAAAAAATCCATCCTAAATCTAAGTAAATGTACTACAAAGAATCTAGAGTATTTGATGGAAGAGACTGACTGCTACTTTGGAGAGATTGAAGACTCAGTTTCATTTTTATCATTTTCCAACCACGTACTTGATGAAAAAACACTTGTACTTAAGCAAGTTGAGGCAAGGAAATTACACTGTGGGTGAATATATGCAATATCCGGACTAGCCATGAGAAGGGTAGGTATGCGAGAGGATGATGCATTTGTGAAGAACCTCTTTATCGAAGGACTAAAGGAGAATCTTCAAATTCCAATTAAGCTTCGACCATAAGTTTCAGTGAGATACTTATTGGTGAAATAAATTTTTGTTGAACGTACCTTTAGTAAAAAAAAATCCCCCATCCTAAAACTTTAATAATAAAGGAATAAGGTTTGACATAGGATCTTCAAATTTCGTCTAAGTAAGAGATATACTGGGAAGCTTTGGTCCTAACCTGACATATTCAAATCCTACTTTTAGTTATAATTAATAAATAATGACAGCCTCAAATCAACAAAAATCAATGTGAAACCCATGTAAGTGTCTTTGAAATAATCAAGAGCACCTGCTAGAAGAGACTATAATTTCCACTTGGGAAAAATTATGGTTGGGCTTTGTTTGTATCATGTTCTAACCATGTACTTGATGGAAAAACATTCATATGTAAGCAAGCAATAATAATCAAGGAAATCCTAACACGGATGAATATTCGCAATATCTTGAACCAACCATGAAAGAAGGGTTGGAATTTTTTAAGAACTAGTATTTCAAGGAACTAGTGGAAAATGTCCAATGCCAATAAAGGTTAATCATAACGTATCTATGAGTGACATATTTGTGAAAGAAAAGTTGGTTAAAAGTACCATAAATCCTATAAAGAATCCATCCTATGGTTGTAACCATCAAAGGTCTTAGTTTGATTCGGGATATTCTAACTTCAGCTGATTAAGAGGAAAAGTATTGTGAAGTTTTTATCCTTTTCAGATGCATTTAAATTGGACTTTTCATTTTAATAAACAAAGAATGACTACCGCAAATAAAAACAATCCATTCAAAAACACAGTAAGTGTACTTCAAAGAATCTAGAGTACTTGATAGAAGAGGCTGACTGTTACTTTGGAGAGATTGAACACTGAGATTCATTTGTATCATGTTCCAACGATGTAATTGATGAAAAAACAGTTGTACTTAAGCAAGTTTAAGCAAGGAAATTGCACCGTTGGTGAATTTTTGTAGTATCTGGAACTAACCATGAGAAGGTAGGTATGTGAGAGGATGATGCATTTGTGAAGAACCTCTTTATCGAAGGACCAAAGTAGAATATTCAACTTTCGATTGAGCTTTGACATAAAGTTTCAATGACATACTTATTGGTGAAAGCAAGGTTTGTTGAACTTACCTTTAGGTAAAAAGAGTCCCCAACCCTACAACTTTAACAATCAAAGGCCTAGGTTTGACATGGGATCTTCTAATTTTGTCTGAGTAAGAGTGACAATGATGGGAACCTTTGGTCCTACCCATAAGTATTCAAATCCTACTTTTAGTCATAATGAACGAAGATTGGTAACTTGATATCAACAAAAATCAATGTGAAATCCATGTAGAGCACCTGCTAGAAGACTATAATTGCAACTTGAGAAAGAATTAATCTCGGGCTTTGTTTGTATCATGTTCCAAAAACGTACTTGATGAAATAACACTCCTACGTAAGCAAGCAATAAGAAGAAAGAAAATTCTACCAGAGATGAATATTCGCAATATCTCGAACCAACCATGAGGGAAGGGTTAGTATTTTTGAAGAACTTTGATTTCAAAGGACTATTGGAGAATGTACAATGCCGATTAAGGTTAAACATAATGTACCTTGAGTAACATATTGGTGAAACAAAGGTTGGTTGAAAGTACCATTAATCCGGAAAAGAACCCATCATATTACTTTAACAATCAAAGGTCTTAGTTTGACTCGGGATATTTCAACCTCAGCTGAGTAAGAGGAAAAGTAATGGGCTGTTTAAGTCCTTCTCAGACGTATTCAAATTCGAATTTACATCTTAATGTAAAAAGAATGGCTGACGTAAATAAAAAATATTCCATTCTAAATCCAAGTAAATGTACTAAAATGAATCTTGAGCATTTGATGGAACAATATGAGTGCTACTTTAGAAAGATTGAAGAATGAGCATCATTTGTGTCATATTCCAACAACGTACATGATGAAAAAGTAATTATAATTAAGCAATATGAAGCAAGTAAATTTCACCGTGGGTGAATATTTGAAATATCTGGAACTAACCATGAGAATGGTAGGTATACGAGGGGATGATGAATTTGTGAAGAAACTCTTTATCGAAGGACTAAAGGAGAATCTTCAAATGCCAATTAAGCTTCGACATAAAGTTTCAATGGCATACTTATTGGGGAAAGCAAGGTTGGTTGAATGTTCCTTTAGGTAGAAAGAGTCCCCCATCCTACAACTTTAACAATCAAATGACAAGGTTTGACATGGGATCTTCTAATTTGTCCGATTAAGAAGGATAATGATGGGAAGCTTTGGTCCTTCCTAGATGTATTAAAATCCTACTTTTGGTTCTAATGAACGAAGAATTGTGACCTCAAATCAACAAAAATCAGTGTGAAATCCATACTATAATTGCCACTTAGGAAAGAATTAAGGTATGGCTTTGTTAGTATCATGTTTCAACAATGTACTTGATGAAATAACACTCTTACATAGGCAACCAACAAGAAATAAGGAAATCCTACCAAGGATGAATATTCGCATCATCTCGAACCAACCATGAGAGAAGGGTTGGTATTTTTTAAAAACTTGAATATCAAAGGACTATTGGAGAATGTACAATGCCGATTAATGTTAAAGATAATGTATCTATGAGTGACATATTGGTGAAATAAAGTTTGTTAAAAGTACCATTAATCCGGAAAAGAACCCATCCCGTGGCTTTAACAATCAAAGGTATTGGTTTGACTCGGGATATTTCAACTTCGGATGAGTAAGAGGAAAAGTGATGGTAGCTATTGTCCTTCTCAGACGTATTCAAATTCTACTTAACATCTTAATGAACATAGAATGGCGGCCACAAATAAAAAATATTCCATCCTAAATCTAAGTAAATGTACTACAAAGAATCTAGAGTATTTGATGGAAGAGACTGACTGCTACTTTGGAGAGGTTGATAACTGAGTTTCATTTTTTATCATTTTTCAACCATGCACTTAATGAAATAACACTCGTACATAAGTAAGTTGAGGCAAGAAAATTGCACTGTGGGTGAATATTTGCAATATCCAGAACGAACCATGAGAGGGAAGGTATGCGAGCAGATGATGCATTTGTGAAGAACCTCTTTTCAGAAGTATTCAAATCTAACTTTATTTCTTAATGAATCTATAATAGCTGCCTTAATAAAACAACAATCCATCAGAAATCCAAGTAAGTTTACTTCAATGATTCTAGAGCATTTCATGGAACAATATGATTGCTACTTTGGAGAGATTGAAGACTGAGCATCATTTATGTTATGTTCCAACCAAGTATATGATGAAAACATAATCGTATTTAAGTAATATAAAGCAAGTAATTAAATTCATGTTCCAACAACGTACTTGACGAAATAACACTCCTACGTAAGCAAGCAATAAGAAGAAAGGAAATCCTACCATGGATGAATATTCGCAATATCACGAACCAACAATGAGAGAAGGGTTAGTATTTTGAAGAACTTGGATTTCATAGGATTATTGGAGAATGTACAATGCCGATTAAGGTTAAATATAATTTACCTTTGAGTGACATATTGGTAAAATAAAGATTGGTTGAAAGTACCATTAATCTGGAAAATAACCCTTCATATGCCTTTAACAATCAAAGGTCTTGGTTTGACTCGGGATATTTCAACTTCGGCTGAGTAAGAGGAAAAGTGATGGGCAGCTTTGGTCCTTCTCATACGTATTCAAATTATACTTTACATCTTAATGAACATATAATGGCAGACATAAATAAAAAATATTCCATTCTAAATCCAAGTAAATGTAATACAAAGAATTTAGAGTATTTGATGGAAGAGACTGACTGCTACTTTGGAGAGATTGAAGACTGAGTTTCATTTTGATCATTTTCCAAACACCTACATGAAGAAAAAATGCTCGTACTTAAGTAAGTTGAGGCAAGGAAATTGAAATTTAGGTGAATATTTGCAATATCCGGAACTAACCATGAGAAGGGAAGGTATGCGAGAGGATGATGCTTTTGTGAAGAACCTCTTTATCGAAGGACTAAAGGACAATCTTTAAATGCCGATTAAGATACGACATAAATTTTCAATGACATACTTATTGGTTAAAGCAAGGTTGGGTGTACATTTCTTTAGGAAGAAAAAGTCCCCCATCCTACAACTTTAACAATCAGATGCCCAGGTTTGACGCGGGATCTTCTAATTTCGTATGAGTAAGAGTGATAATGATGGGAAGCTTTTGTCCTGCCCAGACGTATTCAAATCCTACTTTTGAATCCAACCACGTAATTGATGAAAAAACACTTGTACTTAAGCAAGTTGAGGCAAGGAAATTGCACCATGGATGAATATTTGTAATATCTTGAACTAACCATGATAAGGGTAGGTATGCAAGAGGATGATTCATTTGTGAAGCAACTCTTTATCGAACAACCAAAGGAGAATGTTAAAATACTAATTAAGCTTCAACATAAAGTTTCAATGACATACTTATTGGTGAAAGCAAGGTTCGTTGAACTTACATTTAGGTAAGAAGAGTCCCCAATCCTACAACTTTAACAAACAAAGTCCTAGGTTTGACATGGGATCTTCTAATTTCGTCTGAGCAAGAGGGACAATGATGGGAAGCTTTTGTCCTACCCATAAGTATTCAAATCCTACTTTTAGTCATAATGAATGAAGACTGGCATCATTAAATCAACAAAAATCAATGTGAAATCCATGTAAGTGTCGTTCAAATAATCAAGAGCACATTCTAGAAGAGACTATAATTGCCACTTGGGAAAGAATTAAGGTTAGGATTTGTTTGTATCATGTTCCAACCACTTAATTGATGAAAGTTAGCTCATATTTAAGAAAATATTAAGAAGCGTGGAAATCCAAACATGGATGAATATTTGCAATATAGCGAACCAACCAAGAGAGAACGGTTGGTATTTTTGAAGAACTTGTATTTCAATGGACTATGGGAGAATGTCCAATGTAGATTAAAGTTAAACATAATATATCTATAAGTGATATATTGGTGAAATAAAGTTTGGTTGAAAGTACCATAAAGCCGAAAAAGAACCCATTATATGGCTTAAACAATCAAATGTTTTAGTTTGACTTGGATACCCTAACTTCGGTTGAGTAAGAGGAAAAGTGATGGGTAGCTTTGGTCCTTTTAGATGCATTCAAATTCAAATTTATGTCACAATGAACATAGAATGGCTGCCGTAAATAAAAAAACAATCCATCCAAAATACAAGTAAGTGTACTTCAAAGAATCTAGAGTATTTGATAGAAGAGACTGAGCTTCATTTGTATCATGTTCCAACCATATAATTGATGAAAAAACACTCCTACTTAAGCAAGTTGAGGCAAGGAAATTGCATCGTGGGTGAATATTTGCAATATATGGAACTATCTATGAGAAGGGTCGGTATGTGTGAGGATGATGTATTTGTGAAGAACCTCTTTATCGACGTACCCAATTAATATTTGACATAAAGTTTCAGTGACATACTTATTGGTGAAAGCAAGGTTTGTTGAATGTACCTTTATATAAAAAAGTCCCCCATCCTACAACTTTAACAATCAAAGGCCTAGGGTTGACATGAGATCTTCTAATTGCGTCTGAGTTAGAGGGACGATGATGGGAAGCTTTTGTCCTACCCATAAGGATTCAAATCCTACTTTTAGTCATAATGAACGAAGACTGGAAACTTTAAATCAACAAAAATCAATGTGAAATCCATGTAAGTGTCGTTCAAATAATCAAGAGCGCCTGCTAGAAGAGACTATAATTGCCACTTGGTAAAAAATTAAGGTCATACTTTGATTGTATCATATTCCAACCACTTAATTTATGGAAATTAACTCATATGTAAGCAGGTAATAAGAAGCAAGGAAATCCTAACATAGATGAATATTCGCAATATCTCTGACCAACCAAGAGGGAACGTTTTGTATTTTTGAAGAACTTGTATTTAAATGGACTAGGGGAGAATGTCCAATGTAGACTAAAGTTAAACATAATGCATCTATAAGTGATATATAGGCGAAAGAAAGGTTTGTTGAAAGTACCATAAAGCCGAAAAAGAACCCATTATATGGCTTAAACAATCAAATGTCTTAGTTTGACTAGGGATATTCTAACTTCAGCTGAGTAAGAGGAAAAGTGATCGGTAGCTTTGGTCCTTTTAGATGCATTCAAAATCAACTTTATATCATAATGAACATAGAACGACTGCCGTAAATAAAAAACAATCCATCCAAAATCTATGTAAGTGTACTTCCAAGAATCTAGAGTATTTCACAGACGAGACTGAGTTCGTTTATATCATGTACCAACCACTTAATTGATGAAAAAACACTCCTACTTAAGCAAGTTGAGGCAAGAAAATTTCACCGTGGGTGAATATTTGCAATATATGGAACTATCCATGAGAAGGGTCGGTATGAGAGAGGATGATGTATTTGTGAAGAACCTCTTTATCAAAGGACCCGATTAAGATTTGACATAAAGTGTCAATGACATACTTATTGGTGAAAGCAAGGTTGGTTGAATGTACCTTTAGATAGTAAAAGTTCCCCATCCTACAATTTTAACAATCAAAGGCCTAGGGTTGACATGTGATCTTCTAATTTTGTCCGAGTAAGAGGGACAATGATGAGAAGCTTTGGTCCTACCCAGACATATTTAAATCCTACTTTTGGTGATAATGAATGAAAAATGGAAACCTCAAATCAACTAAAATCAATGTGAAATCCATAAAGGTGTCGTTCAAATAATCTATAACACGTGTTAAAAGAGACTAGAATTGCCACTTGGGAAAGAATTAAGGTCGTTCTTTGTTTGTATCATATTACAACCACATACTTGATGGAATAATACTCATACGTAAGCAATAAATAAGAAGTAAGGAAATCCTACCATGGAATAATATTTGAAATATCTCGAACCAACCATGAGAGAAGGGTTGGTATTTTTGAAGAACTTGTGATTCAAAGGACTAGTGGAGAATATCCAATACCAATTAGGGTTAAACATAATGTATCTATGAGTGACATATTGGTGAAATAAAGGTTGGTTGAAAGTACCATTCAGCCGGAATATAACCCATCCTATGGCTTTAACAATCAAAGGTCTTGGTTTGACTCGGGATATTTCAACTTCGGCTGAGTAAGAGGAAAAGTGATGGGGAACTTTGGTCCTTTTCAGACATATTCAAATCCAAATTTATGTATTAAAAAACATACAATGGCTTCCACACAAAAAAAACAATCCCTCTGAAATTCTTTTTACGTGTCCTTCAAAGAATCTAGAGCATTTGATGGAAGAGACTGACTACTACTTTGGAGAGATTGAAGACTGAGATTTGTTTGTATCATGTTCCAACCACATAGTTAATTAAAAACACTTTTACTTAAGAATGCTAAGGCAAGGAAATTACACCGTGGGTGACTATTTGTAATATCTAGAAGTAACCATGAGAAGGGTAGCTATGCGAGACTATGATGCATTTGTGGAGAACCTCTTTATCGAAGGACTAATGGAGAATCTTTAAATTCCAATTAAGATTCGACATAAAGTTTTAGTGACATAAATTTTGGTGAAACAAGTTTGGTTGAACATACCTTTAGGAAGAAAAAGTCCCCCATCCCACAACTTTAACAATTAAAAGGCTTAGGTTTGACATGGGATCTTCTAATTTTTTCCGAGTAAGAGGGACAATGATGGGAAATTTTGGTCCAACCCAAACGTATTCAAATCCTACTTTTAGTCATAATGAACAAAGAATTGCAACCTCAATTCAACAAAAATCAATGTGAAATCCATGTAATTGCCGTTCAAATAATCAAGAACACGTGCTAGACGAGACTATAATTGCCACTTGGGAAAGAATTAAGGACGGGCTTTGTTTGTATCATGTTCGAACCATGTACTTGATGGAAAAACATTCATACATAACCAGGCAATATAAAGCAAAGAAATCCTACCATTGATTAATATTCAAAATATCTCGAACCAACCATGAGAGATCGGGTGGTATTTTTGAGGAACTTGTATTTTAAAGGACTATGGGAGAATTTCCAATGTCGATTAAGGATAAACATGATGTATCTATGAGTGACATATTGGTGAAAGAAAGGTTTGTTTAAATTACCATTAAGCTGAAAAAGAACCCATCCTACAGTTTTAACAAACAAAGGTCTTGGTTTGACTAAAAATATTCTAACTTCAGCCGAGTGAGAGGAAAAGTGATGGGAATCTTAAAACCTTTTTAGATGTATTCAAATATGACTTTACATCTTAATGAACATATAATGGCTACCGCAAATCAAAAGCAATCTATCTGAAATCCAAGTAAGTGTACTTCAAAGAATCTAGAGCGTTTGATGGAAGAGACTAACTGCTACTTTGGAGAGATTGAAGACTGAGCTTTATTTGTATCATTTTACGACCATGTACTTGATGAAAAAACACTCTTATTTATGCAAGTTGAGGCTAAGAAATTTATCGTGGATGAATATTTGCAATATCTTGAACTAACCATGAGAAGGGTAGGTATGCGAAGGTATAATGCATTTGTCCAGAACCTCTTTATCGAAGGACTAAAGTAGAATCTTCAAATGCTGATTGATTAAGCTTCGATATAAAGTTTCAATCAGATACTAATTATTGAAATCAAGGTTGGTTGAATGTACCTTTAAGCAGAAAAAATCTATCATCCTACAACTTTGACAATCAAGGGCCTAGGTTTGACATAGGATCTTCTAATTTCGTTCGAGTAAGAAGGATAATGATAGGTAGCTTTGATCCTTCCCAGATATATTAAAATCCTACTTTTAGTTTCAATGAACAAAGAATGGAAACCTCAAATCAACAAAAATCAATGTGAAATCCATGTAAGTATCATTCAAATAATCAAGAGCACCTTCTAGAAGAGACTAAAATTGAAAACTTGGAAAGAAATTAAGGTCGGGATTTATTTGTATCATGTTCCAACCACGTACTTGATGGAATAACACTCTTAGTAAGCAAGAAATAAGAAACAAGGAAATCCCACCATTGATGAATATTTCCAATATCCCGAACCAACCATGAGAGAAGGGTTGGTATTTTTGAAGAACTTGAATTTCAATGGACTAGGGGAGAATGTCCAATGCCAATTAATGTATCTATGATTGACATATTGGTGAAAGAAAGCTTGGTTGAAAGTACCATTATGCCGAAAAAGAACCCATCCCATGGCTTTAAAAATTAGAGGTCTTGGTTTGACTCGGGATATTATAACTTCAGCCGAGTGAGAGGAAAATTGACGGGCAGCTTTGGTCCTTTTCAGATGTATTCAAATTCAACTTTAGGTCTTAATGAACATAGAATAGCTTCCGCAAAAAAAACAATTCCTCTAAAATCCAAGTAAGTGTATTTGATGGAAGAGACTAAATGCTACTTTGGAGAGATTGGAGACTCAACTTTGTTTGTATCATGTTCCAACCATGTACTTGATGAAAAAACACTCATACTAATGCAAGTTAGTCTAAGGAAATTTATCATGGGTGAATATTTGCAATATCTGGAACTAACCACGAGATGGGTAGGTATGCGATAGGATGATGCATTTGTGAAGAACCTCTTTACGAAGAACTAAAGTAGAATTATAAAATTCCGATTAAGATTCAACATAAATTTTCAATGAGATACTTATTGGTGAAAGAAAGTTTGGTTAAATGTACCTTTAGACCGAAAAAGTCCCTCATCCTTCAACTATAATAATCAAAGGCTTAGGTTTGACATAGGATCTTTTAATTCTTCTGAGTAAGGGGGACAATGATAAGAAGCTTTGGTACTACCTAGACTTATTCAAATCCTACTTTTAATTTTAATGAAAGAAGAATGGCAACATCAAATCGACAAAAATGAATGTGAAATCCATGTAGGTCAAATAATCAAGAGCACCTGCTAAAAGAGACTATATTTCCACATGGGAAGGAATTAAGGTCGGGCTTTGTTTGTATCATGTTTCAACCAGGCACTTGATTGAATACCACTCGTACTCAAGCTGGAAATAAGAAGCATGGAAATGCTACCATGGATGAATATTCGTAATATCTCAAACCAACCATAAGAGAAGGGTTGGTAATTTTGAAGAACTTGTATTTCAAAGGATTAGGGGAGAATGTCAAATGTTGATTAAGGTTAAACATAATGTGTCTATGAGTGACATATTGGTGAAAAAAGGTTGGTTTAAAGTACCATTAAGCCAAAAAAGAACCCATCATATGGCTTTAACAAACAAAGGTCTTGGTTTGACTCGAGATATTCTAACTTCGGCCGAGTGAGAGGAAAAGTGACGGGCAGCTTTGGCCCTTTCAAGAGATATTCAAATTCGACTTTACATCTTAATGAACATAGAATGGCTGCCAAAACTAAAAAACAATCCATCTGAAATCCAAGTAAGTGTACTTCAAAGAATGTAGAGCATTTTATGGAAGAGGCTAAATGCTACTTTGAAGAGATTGAAGACCGTGCTTCATTTGTATCATGTTCTGACCATCTACTAGTTGAAAACCACTCGTACTTATGCAAGTTAAGGCAATGAAATTTACCTTGAGGGAATATTTTCAATATCTGGAACTAACCTTGAAAAGGGTAGGTATGCGAGGGGATGATGCATTTCTGAAGAACATCTTTATCGAAGGACTAAAGTAGAATCTTCAAATGCCGATTAAGCTTCGATATAAAGTTTCAATGAAATACTTATTGGTGAAAGCAAGGTTGGTTGAATGTACCTTTAGGAAGAAAAAGTCCCTCATCCTACAACTTTAACAATCAAAGGCCCAAGTCAGACATAGGATCTTTTAATTTCATTCGAGTAAGAGGGATTATGATAGAAAGCTTTGGTCCTTCATAGACATATTCAAGTCCTACTCTTAGTTGTAATGAACAAAGAATCGAAACCTTAAATCAACAAAAATCAATGTCAAATACAAGTAAGTGTCATTCAAATAATCAAGAGCACCCTCTAGAAGAGACTAAAAATTCCACTTGGGAAGGAATTAAGGTTGGACATTGTTTGTATCGTGTTCCAACCATGTACTTGATGGAATAACACTTGTAAGCAAGCACTTAGAAGCAAGGGAATCCTACCATTGATGAATATTCGTAATATCTCGAACCAACCATGAGAGAGAGGTTGGTATTTTTGAAGAACTTGAATTTCAAAGGACTAGTGGAGAATGTCCAATGCCGATTAAGGTGAAACATAATGTATATATGAGTGACATATTGGTGAAATAAAGGTTGGTTGAGAGTACCATTAAGCTGAAAAAGAACCCATCCTATGGCTTTAAAAAACAAAGGTCTTGGTTTTACCCGGGATATTCTAACTTTGGTCGAGTGAATGGAAAAGTGATAGGAATCTTGGGCCCATTTCAAACGTATTCGAATTTGACTTTACATGTTAACGTGAAATAAATTACTGTCATAAATAAAAAATAATCTATCTGAAATCTAAGTAAGTGTACTTCAAATAATGTAGAGCATTTGATGGAAGAGGCTGATTGCAACTTTGAAGAGATTGAAGACTGTGCTTCATTTTTTCCATGTTCCAATCACATACTAGATTTAAAAAAACTCGTACTTATGAAAGTTTAAGCAAAGAAATTTACTGTGGGTGAATATTTGGAATACCTGGAACTAACAATGAAAAGGGTAGGTATGCGAGGGGATGATGCATTTGTGAAGAACCTCTTTATCAAAAGACTAGAGTAGAATCTTCAAATGCCGATTAAGCTCTGTCATAAAGTTTTAATGAGAAACTTGATGGAAGAGATTAACTGCTACTTTGAAGAGATTGGAGACTCAGCTTTGTTTGCATCATGATTTGACCATGTACTTGATGAAAATATACTCATAGTTATGAAAGTTAGGGCAAGGAAGTTTATTGTGAGCGAATATTTGCAATATCTAGAACTAACCAAGAGATGGGTAGGCATGCGAGAGGATGATGCATTTGTAAAGAACCTCGTTACCGAAGGACTAAAGTAGAATCTTCAAATACCGATTAAGCTTCAACATTAAGTTTCAATGAGATACTTATTGGTGAATATTCGCAATATCTCAAACCACCCATAAGAGAAGGGTTGGTAGTTTTGAAGAACTTGTATTTCAAAGGACTAGGGGATAATGTCCAATGTCGATTAAGGTTAAACATAATGTATCTATGAGTAATATATTGGAAAAAGAAAGTTTGGTTAAAAGGACCTTTAAAACAAAAAATAACCCATCCTATGGATTTAACAAACAAAGGTCTTGGTTTAACTCAGGATATTTAAATTCAGCTGAGGGAGAGGAAAAGTTATGGGTAGCTTTGGTCCTTTTCAGACTTTTTCAAATTTGACTTTACATCTTAATGAACATAGAAAAGCCGCCACAAATAAAAAACAATCGATCTGAAATCCAAATAAGTGTACTTGAAAGAATCTAGAGCATTTGATGCAAGAGAGTTAAATCTACTTTGGAGAGATTTAAGACTGAGCTTTATTTGTATCATGTTCAGACCATGTACTTAATGAAAAAACACTCGTACATATGCAAGTTGGGGCAAGGAAATTTACCGTGGGTGAATATTTGCAATATCTGGAACTAACCAACATAAAGGTAGGTATGCGAGAGGATGATGTGTCTTTGAAGATCCTTTTTATCGAAGGACTTAAGTTGAATCTCAAAATGCCAATTGAGTTTCGAAATAAATTTTCATTGAGATACTTACTCATGAAAGCAATGTTAGTTGAATGTACCTTTAGGCAGAAAAAGGCCCCCATCCTACAACTTTAACAATTAAAGGCCTAGGTTTGACATAAGATCTTCTAATTTCATCTGAGTAAGAGGAACAATGATAAGAAGCTTTGGTACTACCTAGACGTGTTCAAATACTTCTTTTAGTTGTATTGAATGGACAATGACAACCTAAAATCAACAAAAATTATTGTGAAATCCATGTAAGTGTTGTTCAAATAATCAAAAGCACCTTCAAGAAGAGACGCAATTGCCACTTGGGAAAGAATTAAGGTCGGGCTTAATTTGTATCATGTTCCAACCATGTACTTGATGGAATTACACTCGTTCTTAAGCAAGCAATAAGAAGAAAGGAAATCCTACCATGGATGAATATTCGTAATATCTCGAACCAACCATAAGAGAAGGGTTGGTAATTTTGAAGAACTTATATTTCGAAGGACTGGAGGAGAATGTTTCTTGTTGATTAAGGTTATATATAAGGTATCTATGAGTGACAAATTGATGAAATAAATGTTGGTGGAAAGTACCATTAAGCCGAAAAAGAACCCATCATATGGCTTTAACAAACAATGGTTTTGGTTTGACTTTAGATATTCTAACTTTTGTCGAGTGAGATGAAAAGTGATGGGCAGCTTTGATCCTTTTTAGACGTATTCAAATTCGACTTATGTCTTAAGGAACATAGAATAGCGGCCACAAATAAAAAATAATCCATCTGAAATCCAATTAAGTGTACTTCAAAGAATCTAGAGCATTTGATGGAAGATACTGACTGCTACTTTGGAGAGATTGGAGACTCGGCTTTGTTAGTATCATGTTCCAACCATGTACTTGATGAAAAAATACTTATACTTATGAGATTTAGGGCAAGGAAGTTTACCGTGGGTGAATATTTGGAATATTTGGAATTAACCATGAGAAGGGTAGGTATGCGAGAGGATGATGCATTTGTGAAGAACCTCTTTATCGAAGGACTAAAGTAGAATCTTCAAATGCCGATTAAGCTTCGACATAAAGTTTCAATAAGATACTTATTGGTGAAATCTAGGTTGGTTAAATGTATCTTTAGACAAAAAGTCTCTCAACCTACAACTTAAACGATGAAAGGCCGAGGTTTGCCATAGGATCTTCTAATTTCGTCCGAGTAAGAGGGACAATGATAAGAAGCTTTGGTACTACCCAGATGTATTCAAATCCTACTTTTAGTTGTAATTAACGAATAATGGCACCCTCAAATCAACAAATATCAAAGTGAAATCCGTGTAAGTGTCGTTCAAATAATCAACAGCACCTGTTAGAAAATACAATAATTGCCACTTAAGAAGGAATTAAGGTCAGGCTTTGCTTGTATCATGTTCCAACCACTTACTTAATAGAATAACACTCATACGTAAGCAATCAATAAAAATCAAGGAAATCCTATGGATGAATATTCGCAATATCTCCAACCAACCATAAGAGAAGGGTTGGTAATTTTGAAGAACCTGTATTTCAAAGGACAAGGGTAGGATGTCCAACATCGATTAAGGTTAAACATAATGTATCTATGAATGACATATTGGTGAAAGAAAGTTTGGTTGAAAGTACCATTAAGCCAAAAAAGAACCCATGATATGGCTCTAACAAATAAGGTCTAGGTTGACTCGGGATATTATAACTTCAGCAAAGTGAGAGGAAAATTTATGGGTAGCTTTGGTCCCTTTTAGACGTATTCAAATTCAACTTTAAGTCTTAATGAACACAGAATGGCTGCCGCAAATAAAAAACAATCCATTTGAGCTCCAAGTAACTGTACTTCAAAGAATCTAGAGCATTTGATGGAAGAGACTGGCTGCTACTTTTGAGAGATTGAAGACTGAGCTTCATTTGTATCATGATCCGACCACATACTTTTTGAAAAAACACTCGTACTTATACAAGTTGAGGCAAGGAAATTTACCGTGGGTGAATATTTGCAATATCTGGAACTAACCAAGAGAAGTGTAGGTATGCGAGAGGATGATGCATTTGTGAAAACCTTTTGGATCGAAGGACTAAAGTAGAATCTTCAAATACCCATTACGTTTCAACATAAAGTTTCAATAAGATACTTATTGGTGAAAGGAAGGTTAGTTGAATGTACCTTTAGGCAGAAAAAGGCCCTCATCCTACAAATTTAACAATCAAAGGCCTAGGTTTGACATAGGATCTTCTAATTACGTCTGAGTAAGAGGGACAATGATAAGAAACTTTGGTACTACCTAGACGTATTAAAATCGTACTTTTAATTGTATTGAATGAAGAATGGAAACCTCAAATCAACAAAAATCAATGTGAAATCCATGTAAGTGTCGTTCAAATAATCAACACCTTCTAAAAGAGACTATAATTGCCACTTGCGAAAGAATTAAGGTCGGACTTTGTTTGTATCATGTTCCAACCACATACTTAATGGAATATTACTCGTAAATAAGAAGCAAGGAAATCCTACCATGGATGAATGTTCGCATTATCTCGAAACAACCATAAGAGAATGGTTTGTAATTTTGAAGAACTTGTACTTCAAAGGACTAGGGTAGAATGTGCAATGTCAATTAAGGTTAAATATAATGTATGTATCAGTGACATATTGATGAAATAAAGGTTGGTTTAAAGTACCTTTAAGTCAAAAAAGAAGCCATCATATGGCTTTAAAAAACAAAGGTCTTGGTTTAACTCAAGATACTCTAACATCAGCCGAGTGAGTGGAAAAGTGATGGGCAGCTTTGGTTCTTTTCTGACATATTCAAATTCGACTTTATGTATTAATTAACATAGAATTTCTGCCTCAAGTAAAAAAAAATCCATCTGAAATCCAAGTAAGTGTACTTCATAGAATCTGGAGCATTTGATGGAAGAGATTGACTGCTACTTTGGAGAGACTGAAGACTAAGCTTCATTTGTATCATGTTCTGACCATTTACTTGATGAAAAAATACTCATACATATGCAACTTGAGGTAAGGAAATTTGTTTTGGGTGAATATTTGCAATATCTGGAACTAATAATGAGAATGGTAGGTAGGCAAGAGAATGATGCATTTGGGAAGAACCACTTTATCGAAGTACTAAAGTAGAATCTTAAAATGCCGATTAAGCTTTGATATAAAGTTTCAATGAGATACTTATTGATGAAAGCAAGGTTGGTAGAATGTACCTTTAGACATAAAAAGGATCTCATCCTACAACTTTAACAATCAAAGGCCTAGGTTTGACATAGGATCTTTTATTTTCGTATGAATACGAGGGACAATGATAAGAAGCTTTGGTACTACCTAGATGTATTCAAATCCTACTTTTAGTTGTAATAACCGAATAATGGCAACATAAAATCAACAAAAATCAATGTGAAATCCATGTAAGTGTCGTTCAAATAACCAAGAGCACCTGCTAGAAAATACTTTAAATGCCACTTGGGAGAGAATTAAAGTTGGGTTTTGTTTGTGTGATGTTCCAACCACGTACTTTATGGAATAACACTTATACTTAAGCAAAAAATGAAAAATCAAGGAAATCCAACCATGGATGAATATTTTCAATATCTCGAACAAACCATAAGAGAAGGGTTGGTAATTTTTAAGAACTTGTATTTCAAAGGACTAGGGGAGAATGTACAATGTCGATTAAATTGAAACATAATGAACCTATGAGTGACATATTGGTGAAAGAAAGGTTGGTTGAAAGTACTATTAAGCCGAAAAAGAACCCATCATATGGCTTTAACAAACAAAGGTCTTGGTTTGACTCGGGATATTCTAACTTCAGCCGAGTGAATGGAAAAGTGATGGGCAACTTTTGTCCTTTTCAGACGTATTGAAATTTGACTTTACATCTTAATAAACATGTAATGGCTACTGTAAATAGAAAATAATCCATCTGAAATCCAAGTAAGTGTACTTCAAAGAATCTAGAGCATTTGATGAGGAGACTTACTACGACTTTCGAGAGATTGAAGACTGAGCATCATTTGCATCATGTTTCAACCACATACTTGATAAAAAACACTCATACTTAGGCAAGTTAAGGCAAGGAAATTTACCATGGGTGAATATATGCAATATCTGGAACTAACCATGGGAAGGGTAGGCATGCGAGAGGATGATGCATTTGTGAAGAACCTCATTATCGAAGGACTAAAGTAGAATCCTCAAATTAAGATTAAACTTAGACATAAAGTTTCAATGAGATACTTATTGGAGAAAGAAAGGTTAGCTTAATGTACCTTTGGGGAGAAAAAGTCCCTTATCCTACAACTTTAACAATCAAAGGCCTAGGTTTGACATAGGATCTTCTAATTTTGTCCAAGTAAGAGGGACAAGGGTAGGAAGCTTTGGTCCAACCTAGACATATTCAAATATTACTTTTAGTTATAATGAAAGAAGAATAGCAACCTCAAATCAACCAGAATCAATGTGAAATCCATGTAAGTGTCGTTCAAATAATCAAGAGCACCTGCTAGAAAAGACTATAATTGCCACTAGGGAAGGAATTAAGTTTGGGATTTGTTTGTATCATGTTCCAAACATGTACTTAATGGATTAACATGCCTAATGAAGCAAGCAATAAGGAGCAAGAAAATCCTACCATGGATGAATATTTACAATACCTCGAACCAACCCTAAGAGAACAGTTGGTAGTTTTGAAGAACTTGTATTTCAAAGGACTAGGGGAGAATATCCATTGTCGATTAAGGTTAAACATAATGTATCTATGAGTGACATATTGGGGAAAGAAAGGTTGGTTGAAAGTACTATTAAGCCAAAAAAGTACCCATCTTGTGGCTTTAACAAACAAAGGTCTTGGTCTGACTTATGATATTCTAACATCAGCAGAGTTAAAGGAAAACTGATGGGCAACTTTTTAGAAGTATTCAAATTCGACTTTATGTTTTCATGAATATAGAATGGCTGCTGAAAATAAAAAAAAATCCATCTGAAATCCAAGTAAGTGTAGTTCAAAGAATCAAGAGCATTTGATGGAAGGGATTGACTGTACTTTGAAGCGATTGAAGACTGAACTTCATTTGTATCATGTTCCGACAATGTACTTGATGAAAAAATACTCATACTTATGCAAGTTGAGGCAAGGAAATTTACTGTGCGTGAATATTTGCAATATCTTGAACTAACTATGAGAAGGGTAGGTATGCGAGAGGATGATGCATTTGTGAGGAACCTCTTTATCGAAGAACTAAAGTAGAATCTTCAAATGCCAATTAAGCTTTGACATAAAGTTTCAATGAGATTCTTATTGGTGAAAGCAAGGTTCGTTGAATGTACCTTTTGACAGAAAACGTCCCTCATCCTATAACTTTAACAATAAAAAACCTAGGTTTTACACAGGATCTTCTAATTTCTTCTGAGTAAGAGGGAGAATGATAAGAAGCTTTGGTACTACCTAGATATATTCAAATCCTACTTTTAGTTTTAATGAACAAATAATGGCATCCTCAAATAAAAAAATCACTCTGAAATCCATGTAAGTGTCGTTCAAATAATCAAAAGCACCTACTAGAAAAGACTATTGTTGCCACTTGGGAAGGTATTAAGGTTGGGCTTCATTCGTATTATGTTCCAACCACGTACTTGATGGAATAACACTCATACTTAAGCAATAAATAAGAAGCAAGGAAATCTTTCCATGGATTAATATTCGTAATATCTCGAACCAACCATAGAGAAGGATTGGTAATTTTGAAGAACTTGTATTTTTAAGGACTAGGGGAGAATGTGAAATGTCGATTAAAGTTAAACCTAATGTATCTATGATTGAAATATTGGTGAAATAAAGATTGGTTTAAAGTACAATGAAGCCGAAAAGAACCCACCCTATGGCTTTAACAAACAAAGGTCTTTGTTTGACTCGGGATATTCTAACTTCAGCTGGGTCAGAGGAAAGATAATGGGCAGCTTTGGTCTTTTTCAGAAGTATTCAAATTCAACTTTATATCTTAATGAACATAGAATGGCGGCCGGAAATGAAAAACAATCCATCTGAAATCCAAGTAAGTGTACTTCAAAGAATCTAGACCATTTGATGGAAGAGATTAACTTCTACTTTTGAGAGATTGAAGACTGAGCTTTGTTTGTATCTTGTTTTAACCACATAATCTATGAAAAACACTCGTACTTATGCAAGTTAAGGCAAGGAAGTTTACTGTGGGTGAATATTTTCAATATCTGGAACTAACCATTAGAAAAGTAGGTATGAGAGATGATGATGCATTTGTGAAGAACCTCTTTATCGAAAGACTAGAGTAGAATCTTCAAATGTCGATTAAGCTTCGACATAAAGTTTCAATGAGATACTTATTGGTGAAAGCAATGTTGGTGTGGGGTCATCTCTGTACCTCTCAAAGATTACTACTTTTAAGCCCAATACGCTTACTAAATACAACTAAGTAGATAGTTTGGCAAGTCGGGGTCATTCACAAAGAAGAGGGATTCTCCTAAGGGTTTATATATATAGGAGTGGATATAAGCCTAGATAAAGATAGATAGATGTATATATATATATATACACATAAGCATGTAAAGAGGGGTTTTTTGGTAGTTTTCTAAGTTATGAATTGAAAGACAACACAACTATCAAAGTAAACTACTAAAAAGATGGTAAAATCACAATTAACAATGCCTTGGGGCAATTGATTTCCACTTCCAATGGGATACTGATTGGTGAAAACAAGGTTGGTTAAATGTACCCTTAAATAGAAAATCACTCATCCTATAACTTTAACAATCAAAGGCCTAGGTTTTACACAGGATAATCTAATTTTGTCCGAGTAAGAGGGATAATGATAAGAACTTTGGTACTATCTAGACGTATTGAAATCCTAATTTTAGTTGTAATAAACGAAGAATGACAACCTCAAATCAACAAAAATCACTCTGAAATCCATGAAGTGTCGTTCAAATAATCAATAGCACCTGCTAGAAGAGACTATAATTGCCACTTGGGAACGAACTCAGGACGGGTATTGTTTGTATCATGTTCCAACCATGTACTTGATGGAATTACACTCGTAGTTAAGCAAGCAATAAAAAGCAAGGAAATATTACCATGGATGAATATTCGCAATATCTCGAAACAACCATAAGAGAAGGGTTGTTAATTTTGAAGAACTTTTATTTCAAAGGATTAGGTGAGAATGTACAATATCGATTAAGGTTAAACATAATGTATCTATGATTGAAATATTGGTGAAATAAAGAATGGTTGAAAGTACCATTAAGCCGAAAAAGAACCCATCCCATGACTTTAACAAACAAAGGTCTTGGTTTGACTTGGGATATTCTAACTTCAGCACAGTGATAAGAAAAGTGATGGGCAGCTTTGGTTATTTTTAGGCATATTCAAATTCGACTTTATGTCTTAATGAACATAGAATGGCTGCCGCAAATAAAAAACAATCCATCTGAAATCCAAGTAAATGTACTTCAAAGAATCTATAGCATTTCATGGAAGAGATTGACTGCTACTTTGGAGATATTGAAGATTTAGCTTCGTTTGTATCATGTTCTGATAACATACTTGATGAAAAAAACTCATACTTATGCAATTTGAGGCAAGGAAATTTACCATGGGTGAATATTTGTAATATCTGGAACTAACCACGAGAAGTTGTAGGTTTGCGAGAGGATGATGCATTTGTGAAAAACCCCTTTATCGAAGGACTAAAGTAGAATTGGAAAATTACGATTAAGCTTTGATATAAAGTTTCAATGAGATACGTATTGGTTAAAGCAAGGTTGGTTGAAGTACCTTTAGACAAAAAAGTCCCCCATCCTACAACTTTAACAATCAAAGGCCTAGGTTTTACATAGGATTTTTGAATTTCGTCCGTATAAGAGGGACAATGATAAGAACTTTGGTACTACCTAGAAGTATTCAAATCCTACTTTTAGTTGTAATGAACAAAAAATGGCATCCTTAAATCAACAAAAATCACTCTGAAATCCATGTAAGTGTCGTTCATATAATCAAGAGCACCTGCTAGAAGAGACTATAATTGTAATTTGGTATTGAATTAAGGTCTGCCATTTTTTATATCATGTTCCAACCACAAACTTTATGGAATTACACTCGTACTTAAGCAAGCTATAAGAAGCAAGAAAATCTTACCATGGATGAATATTCACAATATCTCGAAACAACCATAAGAGAAGGGTTGGTAATTTTGAAGAACTTGTATTTCAAAGGACTAGAGGAGAATGTGCAATGTCAATTAAGGCTAAACATAATGTATCTATGATTGACATATTGGTGAAATAAAGGTTGGTTGAAAGTACCATTAAGCCGAAAAAGAACCCATCCCATGGTTTTATAAAACAAAGGGCTTAGTTTGACTTGGGATAATCTAACTTCAGCCAAGTGACGGGAAAAGTGATGGGCAGCTTTGGTCCTTTTTAGACGTATTAAAATTTGACTTTACGTCTTAATAGAAATGGAATGGATGATGAAAATAAAAAACAATCCATCTGAAATCCAAGTAAGTGTACTTCAAAGAATCTAAAGCATTTGATGTAAGAGACTGACTGCTACTTTATAGAGTGTGCAGACTGAGCTTCATTTGTATCATGTTCTGACCATGTACTTGATGAAAATATACTCGTACTTATTCAAGTTGAGGAAAGTAAATTCACCGTGGCTGAATATTTACAATATCTGGAACTAACCATGAGAAAGGTAGGTATACGAGAGGATGATGCCTTTGTAAAGAACCACTTTATCAAAGGACTAAAGTAGAATCTTCAAATGCCGATTAAGCTTCAACATAAAATTTCAATGAGATACTTATTCGTGAAAACAAGGTTGGTTGAATGCATCTTTAGATAGAAAAAGTCCCTCATCCTACAACTTTAACAATCAAAGTCCTAGGTTTTACGAAGGATCTTCTAATTTCATCTGAGTAAGAGGGACAGTGATAAGAAGCTTTGGTACTACCTAAATGCATTCAAAACCTACTTTTCGGTGTAATGAATGAAGAATGGAAACCTCAAATCAAGAAAAATCACTCTGAAATCCGTGTAAGTGTCGTTCAAATGATCAAGAGCACCTACTAGAAGAGACTATAATTACAACTTGGGAAAGAATTAAGGTCGGGCATTGTTTGTATCATGTTCAAACCACGTACTTGATGGAATTACACTCGTATTTAAGCAAGTAATAAGAAGCAAGTAAATCTTACCATGGATGAATATTGGAAATATCTCGAAACAACCACAAGAGAAAGGTTGGTAATTTTTAAGAACTTGTATTTCAAAAGACTAGGGGAGAATGTGCAATGTCAATTAAGGTTAAACATAATGTATCTATGATTGACATATTGGTGAAATAAAGGTTGGTTGAAAGTACCATTAAGCTGAAAAAGAATCCATCTCATGGCTTTAAAAACAAAGGTCTTAGTTTGACTCGGGATAATCTCACTTTAGCCGAGTGACAGGCAAAGTGATGGGTAGCTTTGGACCTTTTTAGATGTATTCAAATTTGACTTTACGTCTTAATGGAAATGGAATGGCTGCTACAAATAAAAAACAATCCATCTGAAATCCAAGTAAGTGTACTTCAAAGAATCTAAAGCATTTGATGGAAGAGACTGACTGTTACTTCATAGAGGGTGAAGACTGAGCTTTACTTGTATTATGTTCTGACCACATACTTGATGAAAAAACACTCGTACTTATTCAAGTTGAGGAAAGTAAATGTACCGTGGGTGAATATTTCAATATCTGGAACTAACCATGAGAAAGGTAGGTATACGAGAGGATGATGCATTTGTAAAGAACCCCTTGATCAAAGGACTAAAGTAAAATCTTCAAATGCCAATTAAGCTTTGACATAAAGTTTCAATGAGATACTTATTGTTGAAGGCAAGGTTGGTTGAATGTACCTTTAGATAGAAAAAGTCCCTCATCCTACAACTTTAACAATCAAAGTCCTAGGTTTTACGAAGGATCTTCTAATTTC
>JAULKM010157906.1:0-33115 GCA_032355605.1 Rubia tinctorum
CGCACCATGGGGGGCATGGGTATTGGAGTTTGTGGAAGCTTTCGAGTCTGATGCAGGTGGAGATTCTTAGTGAACCAATCCAGATAACCAGTAATGAAAAAGCAAGTAGTAATATCATGACCCTTTCGCCCACAATGTGTGTAGTGAAGTTTTTGATGATCAATGGCGGCGACTAGGGAGTTTCTCAGAGCGGCGGCGATAGTCTTCGGAGTAGAGGTCTGCGCCTGACGACGTGGAGCAAAGGCAATAGTGTCTGCCGAAGTGACAGAATCATGAGCTGAGATGACAGTCTTCTGATGCTCCTCCTGAGCGACAAGGGAGTACACCTTGTCTAGTGAAGGCAATGGATCCTTTGCAAGAATGTAGAAATGAAAAGTGGCATAACCATCATCTAGACCGATAAGAAATTGATTAACCATCTCCCTCTCACGTTCAATATGAAATGATCATGTAAGCTAGTAGGTCATTCCAAAACTTCTTGAAACGATCAAAGTAGGCATTGACAGCTTGACCATTCTGACGACACTTGTAAATGTCCACACGAATCTGACACATATGTGGACCATTTTCAACTGAGAAACGTTGATGAAGATAATCCCAAAGTTCCTTAACCGAATCATAATAAGTAATAGCAGAACGAACAGATGGATCAAGAGTCTGAACGATCCAACCAATAAGCATAGAATTCAAACTACTCCAATCATTATCAAAAGGTTCACCAGGTGAAGGCTAGGTAATAGACCCATCAAGAAAACCAAGCTTACGTCTAGAATTAAATGCATTGCGAATAGCAGTAGTCCAGTCATTATAATTATCACCCTTCAAAACCACAGGAGTAATAAGCAAACTGTGTGATCGGAGGGATGAACATAATACAGATGCGAGGGAGGCAAAGCTGCGGAATCTCCGGCATAGCGCCGAAGATCAAGGTTGGCCAAACCAATGGCACCGAGCAGCAGCTGGTGGAGGGCACGACGAAGGGCGGCGATATCGTCTAGCTGCGGCGAATCTTCTAACAACGGCGCGGCAGGCATGACGGGCGCGGCGGGAGAAAGAGGTGCCTCGGTCTCAACATCAAAATTCTCAATCAGGACATGATTTATGGGATCCACCAGACAGAACTGGCGCGCGGATGCTGATCGCAGTGACGCGTGAAGATAACGCAGACAGGACGTGGCGGTGCGTGGACTCGGCGGCGGCGCGTTCTGGACGGAACTGGCAACGATGACAATGTGTTGGACGAAGCAAAATGGCGGCTCTTGCTGGACTGAACGGGCGGCGACAGCAGTACTGGCTTCCTGATGGCGGCGGCTGTGAGAATCACGGTGGCGGGGGACGGTGAAGAGATGGCAGCGGTGGTGGCTTTCTTTTAAGAATGAGGAAACATTTTAGGGTTCTCGGGATTTAGTCTCTGATAACATGTAAAATATGAATGTGTGTTTTATTAATGATACAAGGGTACAATATATATAGACAGTCACAGACAGAATGCCAAATGGAAATTGATTCTATCTATGGTACAAGTATATCACAAAATATCTCTACAATGAGCTATTTATTCCATACATTTTCGTTTAGTGATCTTCAATAACTGTTGAGCTTGC
Organism: Rubia tinctorum; assembly: GCA_032355605.1. Taxonomy (NCBI): domain Eukaryota; kingdom Viridiplantae; phylum Streptophyta; class Magnoliopsida; order Gentianales; family Rubiaceae; genus Rubia; species Rubia tinctorum. Next base: position 1,605 of record JAULKM010157906.1, read on the forward strand.
AAGAATCTTTTTGAACTTTTAGATAGGTGAGAACATTAAAAAGACGTATTTCCTCCGATTCAGTAACATTGACTTTGACAATATTTTTTAAAGGTATTCCATTCGTTTTATTGAATTTGACACAGTTTAAGTTTTGATTGATTTATGGTTTTGGCAATAATTTTTCAATTTAATCCACTCATTCTATTTTTTATTTATTTTTAAATTGAATTTCATTCACTCATTTCATTAAGCTAAATTCAAGCACTTAAATCTACGATGTCAAATCCAATAAAATGGAGGTTTTATGTTTAACTATTGATAACTTTAGTTGCATTTAATAATGATAAATAAAAATTTGATATTTAGAAACCACATGTTATGGAATTTAATCGTAAGATATCACGCATGGTAATTTTATTGATTAAATAGTGTACACATTTATGTTCAATCATGCTTAGAAAAAAGTGGAAAAAAAGGAAAAAAAGTTAGTTAACCAGAGGGAGTATATGAAGGCCAACTTTTGAGATGAAAACATGCAATTTCTGGGGATTGAATGATAGTCTAGCGGTTGAAGTCTAGTACTACTCCCATGAGGTCATGGGTTCAATCCCCATCCCGGGTTAGGGAAGGTGTGAGATTTTATTGGGGGCTCACTTGAGTTATTACCTTTAAAAAGAAAAAAAACATGCAATTTCTAATTGTAACTTGTACTCTCTCAATTTGAATAACCTATTATAGATTTTGAAGTTTAAATTTCGCATTTTAGCGAAAAAAAGATCAAGTTATCGAAAAGAAAAGAAAAGAAAAGAAAAGAAAAATGGATAGAATAAATGATACTCCTTCTATTACTCTAATATAGACACACTTCATCAATTGAGATGTATTTTTTTATATTAACCCTTTGTGGTTATGATAAATTTTAGGTTATTACACCCACTAATTTTACTTTTTATTCTTTCATTTCAATTCCAACCATTCATTTAGCATCTTCTAAAATTTAACATTCAAAAGTGACGTTACAATAATAGAGAAACGGAGGCAGTAGTTGATTCAAGTTACTATAGTGAATGATACCTCTTCCGTCCCAACAAAAATGGCGCAATTTCTCTTTTAGTCCATCTCAACAAAAATAACATGACTTAAAAATTACTCAAAATAACAAGGAATATGTTGTTAAATTCTCATAATGTCCTCTCTAATTTTAACAACTTTCAGACTGGACCATTGCTTTTTCAAATTATCATTACTTTTTCATTACTATTCTCTTATACGTCAGTTTGCATAAAATGGCGAGTCAAAAGTAATTCCGTCATTTTCGCTGGACGACGGAGGGAATTAATAGATATTTAAATTAATAGTTTGTATTATTTACTATAAATTAAGGGTACTAAACAAAAATATTATTGTAAATACCACACTCCCAAGACAAAAATTGCACATTTATTATTTGAACACTTTTTTCTATCAAATTTTGAAAGTATATTTGATTAGATATATGAGTAACAATTAGTTTATATAGTATAGATCAAATTTCTCATTAGTTTATATATGAATAAATGTAATATTTATGAATTAACAATTAGATTCTAAATATCAGATTTTTATGAGACGTTATTATACGTAGTTAATCATTTAACGGTCAAACATATTTCTTGATTAGTGTGATAATGATTAGTGTGAAATTTGAATTGAGTCGGAGGGTGTATATAATTCCATAATTCCCTTTGTCCTTTAAAATTAATAGTACACTTTTTAAAATTATTTTGTATATTAAAATATTTTTATTTTATTATTAAATTTTATCGAGTCTAATTTTTAATTTTTTAAAACCTCACTCACTTGTTTTATTTATTATATATTCAAAGAAAGATTGTCAGTACTCATTTTAAGCGAAATTTAGAGTTTGGTACCCTAATGTTGAATTTGTCCTATAAAGGTACTCATTTTTTCATTTATGTCTCAAAATGGTACCTTTTAGCAAAAAATGGGTACCATTTTGGATCAAAATTGTGCCATTATGGAACCCACTTTTAACTAAATGATACATTTTTGGGTCATTTATGAAACCGTGGATACCTTTTAAGCAAATTTCTAAAAATAAGATACTAAATTGTAAATTTCACTTAAAGGTGGGTATCAATTTGGACATTTTCTCTATGTCCAAATGAAAAAGTAAGACTGTTAATAATAATGAAACGAGTAAATACCTATTTTAAGTGAAATTCATAGTTTGGTACCTAATTTTTAAAATTGTTCCACAGAGGTATCCAAGTTTTCATTAATGTTCCGAAAAAGGTATTTTTTAGTTAAAAGTGGGTACCATTGTGACACAATTTTAATCAAAATTGGTGGATATCATTGTGACACAATTTTAATCCAAATTGGTGCCAATTTTTTGCTGAAATGTACCATTTTGATACATAAATGAAAATATGGATACATTTAAAGAACAAATTCAAAATTCAGGCATCAAACTGTGAATTTTGATTAAAAATAATACCATTTTATACAATCTCTCGTAATGAAACAGATAAATTGCTCAAATGCCCCTGAATTGTGGTCGTCAGAGTCTGGGTTTCGCTTGTCGGACTTGTCACGATTAGTAACAGTATGTTCCTTGCCCACGGCCAGGGGCAGAAACCACGTCGAAGGGTGTCGTTGTCGGGCTTAATGGTATAACACGCCTCCAAATTTTTCGCCATAAATTAGGTATGCCTACTCGTAATAGCTGTCCCATAATCGAGTATTTTTAATTCGTTAATCATTCAATCAACAAAATAAAAAAACACGCAACTGCATATAATTATTCTCAGTTTTTCTTAATTCAATGGTTCACCGTCCAGCATTAAATATGAATTAGTGAGTCATGCAGAGTATTCTTTCTCTTCTCCAGGGAACGATCCTTCGCCGCAGGGAAGTCGCGCATCGCCATACTTATCAAATGCAATCCCAAAATTTTGGGAAAAATCGTCGTTCTATAAATTTATAAAAAAAATGGAGTTTAATTAGAATAATAAAAGGTAAAAAGTCTTAGTTGCAATATTAAAATTTTATTATGCAACGTGTAATAGTTATAAAGTTTATAACCCGATTCACGCAACCCGAAAATTTTATTTTCATTTCTTCTAATTTACACTTTAAACATTGGTTTTTCCATGACTTATGGAAAAATCATCTTTAAGAAACGGACTCATTAATTTATTTTGAATTTTATTTTATTTATTTTACGGGTTCAAAAGTTTAGAATTCAGCCCAATAGTTAGTTATGGAATTAAAACTAAACTTAGCAGTAATTAAAGTAAATGAAAAAATAAAAGGAAAGGGATGTCACGGTTGAGATTCAAGCCGATTGCTCCGAAAAAATAGGAAACCTCTCTTCTCTCTCACATGCTCCTTGTCTTCTTCTCTGTTTTGGCACCGTCACCGTCGTCGCCGCCGCCGCCGCCATGGCGGGGCTAATGCCTCCACCGCCTTTAACCTATGCTAGCATCTTGACCCAACACACTGCTCAAATCAATTCCTCAAAATCCATCACTGATATTACTTCCTTCAATCCAAAGCCAGTAATTGATCATCTTGGCGAACCGGCCTAGTATTTTCCGACGAAGAATGTGACAGATTAGAGGCTCCTCTCAAACTGACCTTAATCAACAAATTCTCACGAGCTCGGCTATCTATGGAGAAACTTCGAAAAGACTTTCACACTGCAGGCTTCAAAGGAACTGCCGATATTCATCTTCTTGATTGGAGGCAGGTTTTGATTAACTTTGCTTTACCAGAAGACTATTATAGATGTTAGCTTCATAAGGTATGGAATTTCGGTTCTTATTCAATTTGTACTGTTAAATGGGAACCAAATTTCATTCCTGATGCCGACTCTCCAATAATGCCAATTTGGGTAGCTTGCTATGGACTTCCTCAACAATTTTTTTGATTATGATGCAATGATGAATATTGGAAACCTAATTGGTAATCTAGTAAAGGTTGATCAGGGAACACTCAACCGAACTCGTTCACATGTAGGAAAAGTCTGTGTAAAGTTGGATATAACCAAGCCAAAACCATCTAGAGTTTAGATACAATATAGGGGATTTGGTTTTTGGCAGAGGATTGAGTATGAAAACATTCCTGATTAATGCTCAACATGTTTTAAGATTGGACATTCACAAGCTATATGTAAGAATCAAGATAATCAAAAGAGATCTGAGGCCTGGAGACCATCTGATAAGAAACTTTTACAATCCAATCTATCTACTACTTCTGGAACTGGTTTTGCTCCTAAAATAGTGAAACAGGTTTATAAGCCTGTTTCTAAAGCTCAAACTGTTGAACCTATACAAGATAGAGATAATGGTAAATAGAAAGAGATTATGATTATTCTTGATAAGGGAGATGGTAATATTGAAGAAGTTATATATAATAAGGAAAGAATGATCCCTAATGCTGATATTTCTAATGAAGTATTACATAGAGTTAATCAGAATGACATGATTAACACTCACACCAGGGAGATTAATACACCTTTTGTTGACTTAGTTACTAAAGGTTTTACTGAGGAACATGTAGATATATGTACTATGCAGATTGGATCAGTTTCCTATCCAGGTCAGCAACTTTCTCAATTGAGGAAATGAGGCAGAAAGATGACAATATCCAAAACATTCACCCACATAATGAGATTAAGGACAGTTCAGAAGCAAATGAAACATCACAGGTAAGTTCAGGTATGAATCTTCTAAACTCAGTTTCTTTGATAGAGCCTCAACATGTTTTAAACAATGAGGATAGGCAACTCATAGACAATATGAATTTAAGTTCTAAAATACAGTGGTCTCATGATAGAACTTCTACGAAGCCAGGTGGTGATATCATCTTAGAACCCACTATATTTGCACATAATAGGTTTAATAGATTGATATCTGAAACTAGTGATAAGATGATGAGAGTGTGGATTCTATGTTGCAGAGTAAAACTCAGAAAAAGAATAAGGAAAAAGAATACACAAGTATTCCTAAAACTGTAATTACAAGATCTCAAGTTGATTCTAAAAATATGATTTAATATGGGATCTTTTAATTTATGTGTCTGGAGTGTTAGAGGAATAAAAAATGAGAAATCTCTTATTAAAGTTAAGAATATCAAAAGGAAAAATAACATTCCCTTGTTTGTTTTACTTGAGCCAATGTTGAAATCTGACCAATTGCAATCTATTGCTTTTAAACTAGGTTTCAATAACTTTTATAGTGATCCAAGGGATAAAATATGGATTTTTTGGACCGATGACATTAATTTTCATTTTAACTGTCCATGATCAGTATATTTTGGATGGAATAAAGCATTCTTCACTATCTTTTATATGGACTGCTGCATTCATATATGCTAGACACAATAGGACAACAAGATATCCTCTCTGGTCTAGTTTATCTCAACACTGTTACAGACCTATAATGATGATTGTTTATTTTAATGCCATTAGAGAACCAAGTGAATATATAGGCCAGGCTTCACCTAATATAAATTGTATGATTGATTTTAATGTTTTCATTGAAGATAATCAATTAATTGAAATTCCAACTGCATGTAATCAATTCACGTGGGCTGGGGTTAGGGAATTAGGAAATGTCTGGGAAAGGTTAGATAGGGGATTAGTAAATTCAGCTTCACTGATTTATTTCCTAACTCTAGTATTAGAGTTAAAGCAAGACATCCATCTGATCACTCCCCTCTACTTGTTTCTGTAGCAAACTTGAATTTCTCTTCTAGTCCAAAAGCCTTCAGATTTCAATCTTGCTAGTTAATGCATGATACATTCCTTGAATTAGTCACAACTAATTGGAATAGTTCTTGTATTGAATTTGGCATGATTAGATTTTCTTCTAAGCTAAGAAGACTGAAAGTTGCTTTAAAAGAATGGAATAAAAATGTTTTTGGTAATGTGCATGACAGAGTACAGCAGGCTGAGGATAATGTATTAGAAAAGGAATTAAGGTATCAACAACATAGAGACACTCAATCCAGGAGTGAGCTTCATCAGGCTCAAGCTGAACTTACATTAGCTTTAAAAAGGGAAGAAGTTTTTTGGAAACAAAAATCTAGAGTTAAATGGCTAAAACATGGAGATTCTAATATTAAATTCTTTCATGCATATGTTAAATCTAAGCAGTATAAGCAAACAATCTCAGAAATAAAAAAAAACTCACAAAATCAGTGGATTAAAAATCCTGATGAAATTGGAGCTGGAGCTGAAGCTGTGAGGTTTTATTCTGAGTTACTAACTAATGGTAATACTGACATAGATGGTTTAGCTGCTGCTTCAATGTTACAGGACATTCCTCAACTAGTTTTTAATCAGACGAATGCAGATATTAAGAAGCCAGCTACCATAGAAGAACTTAGAAAACTGGTATTCAGTATGGATGGGGATTTGGCTCCCGGACCAGATGGATATCCAGGTAAGTTTTACACTGCTTGTTGGGATATCATCTCAAATGACCTGTTGAGTGCTGTTAATGAATATCTAATAGGTGTTCCCATCCCAAGAGCAATAGCAGCTACCTTTAAAGCACTGATACCTAAAAACAGGCAACTCATTTTTTTGAATATAGACTTATAAGACTTTCAAATTTTCTTAATAAAATCTTTTCAAAGGTCTATACAGAGAGATTTAAGCCCTTATGGTCACAACTTATCTCACCTGAACAGTCAGCTTTTGTTCAGGATAGAGAATTAGCTGACAATGTTTTACTAATGCAAGAAATGATGCAGTTTTTGAATAATAAAAAAGGGGGATTTAATTTGTGTTCTAAACTTGATATGATGAAGATATTTGATAGAGTATCTTGGTCCTTTTCGAATTCTCTAGTTTTAAATCTTGGATTTCAAGGACTTATAGTTAAAAACATTATGGGTAATATAGAAACAACATGTTTTATTCAGTATTGATAAATGGTAAACCTTTTGGATTCTTTAAAACTTCAAGGGGCATCAAGCAGGGAGATCCATTGTCTTCATATCTGTTTATATTGCTAACTGAAGCTTTTTCAAGAAATCTAAAAGATCTTTATCAACATGGCATAATTGACCTTTTTAAGTTACCAAATTCAGCTTGCAAAATCACCCACCCAAGTTTTGCTGATGACATAGTGGTTTTCTTAAAAGCTAATAGGAAAATTAAAAAAAACTTAAAAAAAATCTACTTGTTTATGAGAATGGCAGGGCAAAAAATCAATTTCCAAAAATCAGCTTATTTTTTAAACAAAGCATGCACCCGCTTCTTATAGAAATTTGATTCAGCATATCACATATATGATATCAGGAGCTTTTCCTTTTACATACTTATGGTGTCCAATATATTGTGGGAGAACAAATCATAACTTTTTCCAAACTATTTTTGAGAAAATATCAGCAAAACTTCTACTGTGGCAAAACAAATGGCTAAATCAAGTCGGTAGACTCATTTTGTTGAAGCATGTTCATTCAACCATTTCACTTCATATCCTAACACTCTCTAACCCTACAAATGAGGTAATAGATAAATTACATGTCCTTTTTGCAAAATTTTAAGGGGAACTTCTGAATATGGTCAAAATAAGATATGGAAATGTTGGACAAAACTATGTTTTCCATATATTGAAAATGGCCTGGATGTTAAAAATGTTCATATTATTATCAAAAGTTTCTCATTAAAGCTTTGGTGGAAATTTCATAAAGGAAAATCACTTTGGTCTGAATTTATGTTGTAATTACCTCATTACTTGAAAGTTTCTAAGACTTGGAATAAGATTAAAGAAGTGGATGATATTGCGTATGAAAATGTTTGTTTACAGGTTGGAAAAGGTGAGGTATCATTCTGGAACACAAATGGGTTAAATAGATCTGACCTATTTAGTGTTTGGGACACACAACGGTCACTGCCTTTTCCTAACATAACAATAGCATATTTTTTCTTACATAATCAATAATATATTCATATTCTTAAAAATGGATTGAATACTAATTTTGTTTAGTTATTGTCCAAAGATTTCTCCTTGTTTGATGATTATCCTGATATGTTGGTATGGAAACCTGAGAAGAATGAATTATTTTCCCTTTCTTCAGCTTATGAAATTCTTAGACCTAAAAGATTTAGAATTGAATCTTTCAAACACTTATGGTCTACATTCCCACCAAACAAATTCTTAGTTTTCTCATGGAGGCTTATAAATATTATTACCTATATCTAACATTCTGGAAGATTATAATCTCTATTTTCCATCTATATGCCCTTTTTGTAAAAGTGACTCTGAGGAAGTTCATCATTGTTTCAATGATTGTAATTGGACCAAAGGTATATGGAAACACATAAGCTTGTTTTTTTGATGTGGAAGTTATTGATTTTCAAAATTTGTGGAACAAATTTTATTTCTATTGGAATGTAGAAATTAAATCTAAACTGCATAAGGTTTGTGTAAGATTGATTCCATCAATAACTTCTTGGTATATTTGGTGTTAAATAAATAAATATATCTATCTATGATAATCATAATCCTGATATGATGAGCATAGTTAAAAATGTCATAGATACATTTAAATCCTTGGTTTTTGTCAATGGATTAAAATGGAAGGGCTTCCTTCTCTTCTATCAATAGCTCCAATTGATACAGGTCCAAGAAATAGTGACAGACCTTAGTTTTCTGGAAACTACCTCAAACACTTTATAAGCTTAATACAGATAAATCTTCACTCTATTCTAAAGCTGTCGGAGCTAGAGTAGTAATCAGGGATCAACAAGGAAAAGTTTTTATTGCAAAATCTAAGTTCCTTGAGGACAAGGACAGTTTGGAAGCTGAAATCATTGCTTTAATCATTTGCTTGGAAACAGCCTATTCCAATGATTACAATGACATTCAAGTGGAGATAGATTATTTACTACTACTAAAAATGATTAGAAAGGAGTACAAGGTTCCATGGAGGTTCACTTCTTTGCCCAGAATCATATGGAGTCTAACAGGTGAACTTTATGTTCCCTTTACACATAACTTTAGAGAAGCAAATTCAGTTAATGTTTCTCTTACAAAATTAGCCATTACCACTAAGCTTTCTAGAAATTTAACGCATGAATCTTTGCCTCAAAGTGTTAAGGGTTTGGTTATGCTTGATGCTAGAGAATTTCCTTACATTAGAGCTAGATAAGAGATTACATCTGTATACAAGATACTGTCTTCTTGTTTACTTTAATGACAGGTACGAATTGAGGATTTGGAGCTGGTAAGAGATGAAGATTGCAAGTGAAGCTAGCTTGGTTCTTCCAAGATATAAAACCTGCATCAATTTTATGATGCTTCAACTGCTAATTCAAGAAGATAGCATGGTTCTTCCAAGACATTGTATCTGCACCAAATTTCTGATCCCAGATTCTGTGCTTTTCTTTGCTGATCCAGTAGCTGATTCAAGAGGCTTATGTATCATATTTCTTATGTTATCATTCAAAGTATATTATTCCTGGGGGAGTAATATGCAAGGGGATAAAACGGAAGGCCACATACTTTTGTCGACACAAGGGGTGGAGGCAAAAAAGTGGGAGGTCGTTCTATACCTCGTCACTTGGGTTAAGCCATTCTCTATACCTAAATGGGGTGTGGAGTTGAAGGGAATGGATTTCATATCGCTTATCTCTATTAGGAGAATTTTCCACGATTTCCACGTTGTAGTTTACTCCAAACTTGAGATGTATAGGTTATATTTTTTTAAAGCGCTGGGGAGGCTAATAAAATCACCCCTCACCTTTGGTGAGTTTCAATTTTACAAAAATGAAAAAGTAAAAGGAAAGTAAGGAAAGTTGTAGAATTTAATTAGAATTTAATTAGCTTTTCTGGAAAGAGTAAAAAAATTATGAGTTTTACTTGGTATAGGAGGAGTCACGACCTAGAGTTTCATGAGATACCTGATCCCAAACTAAAGTTTTTTAAATATTTTAATCGGCAATTCAACGTCAATTTGGGCTCCCAAAATTTCAAGACCGTTTAATCGGCGGTGATTTCTCTGACCTTATCAAAATTTACTTTTTACCGTTGTAGATTATGGGCATAAATAGGTGGGTTTTTTCTGAGGTGAACCACATCTGAATTATGAACATCCTTCTAAGAGTTTAATCAAACGATTTGTTCTTGTTTTTTCTTCAATTTTTCACATTCAAGCAATCTCAAGAGGTGGAATGCGGATAAATTTGAGTGAGTTAAACCGTCAAAGAATTCAATTCTGTTTGCAGATTGACCTAGACCTCTTGGTAAGAATGTCCAATGATGATTTTTTATTGATGAATATTCTCCTAGTTATCTAGACTTTATTCATCTATTCAAGCTAGCGTTTTCATACGAGCACATGTATCTTTCTAATATATGCGGGTTTTTACTCTTGGTGACAGTTTCATTTGTTGTTTGCTTTCCGAATAAATGATGTTTAATCTTGTGACCAGGTTTGAATTTTTTATGTGGAATTAGACTTGAGTGATGTGGACAAGGGTTAAAGTTACGTGTTCATATTTTTCTTGGAAGAATTGCTTCCTTTCATTTATTATGCCGTGCCAATGGTGCCATCTGGAATTCTTGATTAAAATTTGAGCTATTCTCATGTTCTCTCTAGGAATGGTTATGCAACTAGTTTTTCAGTACATGCTATCTTTTTTTCTCTTTCAGCTGTGCTTGTTTGACGGTGGTGATTTTTAACTTAATTTTTTTATGCAAAGCAGCAAAGGTGGTGATCTTGGTAGACAAAGATCAAAGTAGTTTGAAGGGAAATCCAATTTATCATTTTATTCAGGTGCTTTTGTTCCTTTGTTGATTCATATATTTGACTTATGATTCACCATTTATTTTCTTCATCTTTGTGATTTTGAGTGTTAAATATGTTGTCTAAGAATATTAAAAATCCTAAATAACATTATGACGAAAGGGGAAAAAAGAAAAAGAATAGAGGAACTTAATAAATCTCAAGATGGTGACATTGATAAATTTTGACTAAATTGTTTGTTTGGTCCCCAATATAGTAATTTTTTTTACTATCTTTTGGTGTCCGAGAGCAAAACCACATTTTTTAGTACCCCCACAAGTTCAAAGTGAATTTTTCTGTCCCCAAAACCAGATTTCGGGTGATTTTCTGGTATACTATATTGTTTTTTGGTCCCTAACATAGCATCTTATACCATCTTTTGATCCCCAAAAACCACTTGGAATATGGTTTTGGGGACCAAAAAATTCACTTTGAATTTGTGGGGTACTAAAAAAATGTGCATTTGCTTTGGGGGACAAAAGGATGGTAAAAGATGATATGTTGGGGGACCGAAAAACAATAAAGTCATAATTATTTTTGTTAAAAAACAAGTTTTAAGGAAAAGAGTGAAAATTCTAATTTAAATGATGTTGGCGAGTCTTTTGAAAATCCAGATATTAGTGAAGATAAAGATAACTTGAATCTAGGTGAACATAATCCTGATGTTTTAAAAACTGAACCTAGAGGGAATGATGAACAATTTATGCCTTCTTTTGATATATAAGATCCGAGGTATTGAGAAAACCTTGATAACAATAAGCGAGACATTTTAGTTAAAAAGAGCCCTATATGTGAAATGAATCCTGTATTTCCCCTTGATAAGAGTTCTAGACATTTTTCTTATACTCATTACTATAGAAAATTAAGTAATGGCGAGGTCAGATATAGAAAGTAGTTAGTATATAGTAAACATGTGGATATAGTGTATTGCATTTGTTGTAAATTATTTAAAAGCTAAAATAACATAATTTCTTTAGCAAATGATGCTTTAGAGATTGAAAACATCTTAGCGAGCTACTAAAAAAGAACATGAAAACTCTGTTGAACATAATAATAATACAAACTCTTGGTATGAATTTAAAATGAGATATGATAATAATCAAACAATAGATAAAGATTTACAACGAGAGATATCTAAGGAAAGAGAGCGTTGGAGGCAAGTCTTAAGAAGAATAATAGCTTCTATAAAATTTCTTTATTAACGTTCGTTGGTTTTTCGTGGATCAAATGAGAAACTTTATCAAAAAAATAATGGTAATTTTGGGAATAATCAAGATGATTGCTGAATTTGATTTTGTGATGGAAGATCATATTGAGCGAATTCTGAGTCAGAAAATCCATTATCATTATATAGGTAAACAAATTAAGAATGAATTGATTTCTATTTTGGCTAATAGTGTAAAATCTAATCATTTAAAAAAATTAAAGAAGGAAACTATTTTTCAATAGTTCTTGACTGTACACCAGATGTAAGTCACCAAGAACAAATGGCTTTCATAGTACGATGTGTTGATGTATCTTCTAACAAAGCAAAAATAGATGAATATTTTTTTAGACTTTATAGTGGTGGATGAATCAACTGGTTTAGGACTTTTTAATGAGTTACAAAAGGTGTTAAAATCATTAGATCTTAATATTGAAGATATAAGAGGTCGGTGTTATGATAATGGTTCAAATATAAAATTAAAAAAATCAAGGGGTTCAAAAAAGGTTGCGTGAAATTATTCCTAGAGCATTATATATGCCATGTTCTTGTCATAGTCTTAATTTAACCCTCAGTGATATGGCTAGTTCTTGTGTTAGGGCTATTTCCTTTTTTTGGAATATTACAACGTATATACACGTTATTTTTAACTTCTACTAAAAGATGGAAAGTGTTACTTGATAATGTTAAAGGATTCACGGTCAAATACATGTTGGGAGAGTCGAATTAAAAGTGTTCAACCTATTACATTTCAATCGGTTAAATTGAGAGATACTTTTAGAATTATACAATATCCTTGATGGTGCTAAGTATAAAAGTGAAGCTGCAAGTTTATCTAATTCAATTGAAAGTTTTGATTTTTTTACTTGGTATGATCATTTGGTATGACATTTTGTTTGTTGTTAACACGGTGAGTAAGAAATTACAGTCTAAATATATAGGTATTGACTCTACCATGAAACAGTTAAAAGTATAATTTCTTTTGTTCAGAAGTATAGGAATACTGGTTTTAATGAATGTTTGATTATTGCACAAAGTCTAGCATCATATATGAACATAGAGCCAACATTTTTAACAAAGCGTCGTGTAAGTAGAAAAATAATAATTTGATGAGATTGAAAGTGCTAAAATTTTATCATCACCTGAAAAATCATTTAAAGTTGATTATTTTAATGTTAATGTGGACATGTAGATTACTTCTTTGAAATCTAGATTTGATGAATTGAAATCATTTGAAAATATTTTTGATCTTCTGTTTAATTCTAAAATTCTAAAATAATTCGAAACTGATGAGTTGAGAAATTATTGTGATAATCTAAAAATTACTCTTACCCATAATGACTTATCTGATGTTGAGTTAGCTGATTTATTTACTGAACTAAAAATATTGCAATCGACTTTGCCAAATGAGACGTTGTCCGCAGTTGAAATCCTTGAATCTGTTAAAATTGTAGATTGTTATTCCAATGTTGCTATTTCATAAAGAATTTTGTTGACAATGCATGTTACTGTAGCATCAGCTGAGAGGAGTTTTTCAAAGTCAATTTGTTGAAAACATATTTGAGATCGACGATGTCACAAGAAAGATTGAATGAACTTGCAATGTTGTGCATAGAAAGTGATTTTTTTAAAAGAATTTACACATAGATAGCATTATATATGACTTTGCAAATAAAAATGCAAGTAGAACTCATTTTTTGCAATTTTTTATGGTTTACCAAAATATTATGTTACCTTATATTTTATACATAAAGGCCCCATTTTTTTTAAAAAAAGATCCGGGGCTTCATTTTCGTCAAAACCGGCCCTTATCAAATGTATAATGGTAAATCAGGGCCGTATACGAAGAAGAATGATTTTTATAAGGGTTCATGCATATAAGAGTGGATAATAATATATATATATACACACACATTACAGAAATCTGACACAAGCCCAAATAGGGTAAAAGGACGCGCATTAGGTCTAACACATAAGCCCTGTTGGGCTCCATCCTAAAACCAATTGGTTATAGGAGGAGTAACCCACCAAGCTTATATGTGAGACATATAGCCTCTCCACTTTCAATGTGCGATACTTTAATAAGCCCCCACAAGTGCACCCGGCAGGTCCCGAGTCTTTGCACTTGAACGAACCAATGAAACAAGCAAACTAAATTAAACTAAACCAAATGAAACATGAGGAACCCCTTAAATCACCTAGATAGAACCAGCTCTGATACCATCTAGAAATCAGACACAAACCCAGATTGGAAAAATGGACGTGCAGGAGGCCCAATACATAAACCCAGTGGAGTTCCATCCCAAAACCAATTGGTAATAGGAGGAGTAACCCACCAACCTTATATGTGAGGGGGTTTTGGTTTAGTTTTTCTAAGTTATAAAATGAAAAACAAGACAACTAGCATATGAAAATAATTAGGCTAATCATGCAGCAAACTAAGAAAAGAGCGGATAAAAATACAAATGAAAAAGCCGAGATTGGGCAAAGTTGATTTCCACTTTCAAACCTTAAATAGATCACATAAGCAATCACTCATTTACTTAGCTTGATTACCTATTAGGAATGCTACCACTTCCATTTTGAAGATAAACATTATGTTCTTCTTAAGGGCAACTTACAAAAGCGTTTAACGACTATTTTTGAACATCACCAACGATCATTTTAGACAAACAATGCCTAAAGGTATTTCAGCAATGACATCATGCAAAAAAACCAATAGATTTGATAACAACGACAAGCATTCTACCTACTGCCTAGCCATTTAACCAAACAAACCATTTATTAGAGTTAACCTACAAAGATCAACATTCAAGATTCTCCCTTTAGTGCTACCTTAGGATAAACATGAGAAAGAGCGACATTATCATATTAATCTAGCAATATTAACATTATCTACACAACAAGAGGTTCAAGAAAATTCGATAATCAGCGCTACAGATCCGGGTTGTGGATGCAAATGGTGAGGACGTATTCGCTGAATGCGTCATCACTATTGTCTTTTTTTAATAATTTGTTTTTAAATTTTCTAAAAAATAGAGGACGCATTTAGCAAATGTGTCCTCTTGATTTTTGTTTTATTGAAAAATCGTGGACGCTGCTTTTATTTAAGTAGGGGCTATAAAAAAGACGCATTATTTGAATGCGTCCTCATTAAACGAATTAAATAAAAAATGAATGGCATTTAATTAATTTTAAAAAGTGAGAATTCATCCTCCCAAACAGCAAAACCCAAAATCCTGTCGCCGAACAAAACATTACAGTGTCCTTCACCTTCTTTGCCAGGCTCACTCCATTCTGCGCTGGAAAGACGACGTCCTCTTCCTTCTTCGTCGGGCTCACGACGTGCGGCCATTTCCTTGCGGGTCTTCATCTCAAATTTTGTCGCGAATTCTAGTAGATAAAAAGGTTTATCCCTTTCTCAGATCAGTATTTTGTTGTTCAGATTTATTGAGTAACGGTGGCGTTGATTGTAGGTTCTAGCCCCCCTGGAAATAGGCGTTCTTCTTGCTGTAGTCTGTTTTGCTTCATGCGCCACCGGTGGCCCGGCGTGTAGACTACGCATCACCGGTGCAGTTTTGGTGAACCACTCGCGCCGCCAGAGAATAGACGAGCGGTCAGAAGGTAATGTTTCTGATTTCCAGAAATATGTTGTCCTTGATTTACTCATTTCCCTTTTTTTTTGTTTGTGAAAATCTATATTCTATGTTTTTGTGTCATTATTTGATACTAGTTGAATGAGTTTGTACTGAGTATGATCAACATAGGGGTGGATTGGGTACGGTTACCATTACTTTTTACTTATATTATGTACCATACCAATAATGTCGGTATGTTATTTTTAAAAATCAATACCGTACCAAATCTTTGACATACCAACACATCGGTATACATAAAAGTTAGTTGGTATCGGTACAGTATGGTAGAATACCACCAAAAATAAGATGTAATGAATTGATTTTTTTGCTCATAAAACAAATTACAAATAGTTAAAATTTTCTATTGAATAATCTTAATTTTAGAACTCTAAATATTCTCTAGTCATAGCAATAACACAAAGTCTTATTTTAAACCGACTAACCGTTAGATGGAGTCATATCATAATTGATTTAATTAATAGGGTGATTTGATATTTGTTTTTAATTTATTGCAACTAGATGCCTATAAATTTGAAAATCTTTTAAAAAGTGTCACAATATATAGATAATTATAGTTTAACCTTAAAAATTATTAAAATGAGATTTTTCATTATTCGTCTAATCGTTAGTCGGTCTAACAAGAGATTTTCTCTAATAATAAAGTAAAATTATATCAAATTACGAACTATAATAAGTTATAATAAATAAAAGAAAATTAGGATATAAATTTCTTGTAAGGCTTAAAACAAAAATGTTAGTTTTCAAAAAATTGAATTTAAGAAAATATTTTAAATTCTTACTAATATCCAATATATTGGAACCAAAACATAAACTACGTATTTAAAATTATTTCTACAGGTTTCAATATTAAAGAATAATAGGTCTTAACTAAATATAAGCTTAAATTTCATATAATATTAGCTATGTTTTTTATATACTCCCTCTGTCCCAACCAAATTTGCACATAATCTTTTCCATGGTCTCCAATAAACGTGCTTGACTGTAAATATGTGTAGCTACAGACAATAACGACACATAAAAATTTGATATTTGGAAACTACATGTTACGACAAATTTAACCATATCTCATACGATAAAATTATTGTTCATATATGTATTCAAATATCTGCTCAAAGTTCGACTATGGAAAAAAGATTATGGTCAGATTTGGCTGGGACAGAGGGAATATAAATATTGGTATAGTACGGTAATACCATGGTAATATTTTCCAAATACCATTACCATACCATATCAAATGTGTGGTACGGTACTTCCATACCACATCATTGGTTACCAACATTTTTGGTGCAAATGGTACATGGTTCGGTTGGTAAGTTGGATGGTATGTATTTTGGCTCAAAATGCTAGCCCTATATCAGCATATGAGAATTGTGTCTTTGTAATTGAGTTCAATTTTCAAATTGAGTAGAGAAATCACCGAATTTATGTTGTTGAATGATAATCTATATTTGAATATGTAATTATTTGTTCTATCTTATTTATACAATCCAGTTGGATGATACTTTTGATGGTGTACTTGTACAAAGGGGGTTAGATTAAGTTTGATTTGAATATCGGTGTGTATTATGATCCTGCCATATCTGAGAAAAATATAACACTGAAATAGAGGTCAAGCCACTCCTAATTAGTTTAATTAATTTTGATACAGCTTGGCCTTGAAAATAAGGGGTTTCTAGTGAAAATCTATTATCGTTGTCCTGATTGAATTTGTTCGTCTATATATTATCGATGTTATAATATGGAAGATGACGATTCCACAAAGACCTTCTTTGACAATGTTGATAAAATGTCCTTGTTCTTAGCTGATCTTTACTTTCATATTGGAAGGATATCAAATTCCTTTGAATGTGACAGTGATATTAGCCCGAGCATGTTCATGTCGTTGTTGAGCTATGTATAGAACTATACATCAATAGCTTTCCCTACCTTCCCAACCCCTGAATATTGCAAGGTATAGAAGAATCTCATATCATTAGTGAGTCAAGTCAACCCAGATCCTATGTACATCTCGACTGCACTCAGCTGTCCACAAGTGCTGGTATATATGGTGTGCATCATGAAGAGTTGAATGTCTTCGATGATGATTATATAGGTGAAATTGGCGAGCATGTTGTTGGTGATGGTGATGGTGGTGGTGAGCGTGTTGGTGGTGAGCATGTTGGGGGTGAGCATGATGTTGATGATGATGAAGTTGAAGAAAGGGAACATGAAGAAGAAAGTGAAGATGATCAATCCTTATCAACTGATTCAAATTCAGGGGATGATGATGAATAAGTGGTGTACACGAACAATGTTGCCACGACGTTCTATCATATGGCAATCCTAATACGAAGACCCTTTTTAGGGATTATGGGGGCCCTGATGAGGATGGGTATGCCCAACTTATTGTGGCAAAATACTTCTTAATTATGTTCAAGCGACCGGCAAAGTTGACTAGGGTATACGATTTCGGAGTAAACCAGAATTGGTAGAAGCTATTTCTATGTGGAGTTCGATGAAGCAAGTCGCATACATGGTATGCAAAATGTAGGGATGTTGTCGAAGGAAGTGGAAATTATCATTGGATTGTTAGAACCAGCAAGAAGGCTGCCACGGGATGTTGGAGATCACTGAATGGGGAAGTAGTCAAAGTTGTATTGGTGCTGGTCGATCATATGGTAACACTAACTTTGACTTCGTTGATGATCGCTCATTCCATTCGCCTCCAGACTACAGTATTATCAGCCACATGTGCACACCAAGGGACCTCCTCATGGTGTCAGATACAATGAAATTAGAAGCCACCGTACAACTTCTCCCAACCGAAAGGGTGGTCGACGACCGCGTCCTACCAGACCTACTCCAGACATTGGTCACTCTCAACCTGAAACCTCACATGCGAGTCCAGCCCAGAGAGGACCATCAAATGGTGGACACTCACACTCTAACACTTCTCCGTATGATTCTATTGCATACTGTACTCCTACTACTAGTCATGCGTATATATCGCCCATTGCTCCATTTCATACATGTATCATTCCCTCATTCAGTATGATTTTAATGATGAAACAGGGGACGATATGGAGGAGTATTTAACAGAGGAAGTTCGGCATTATGGTTTCTACTCATATGGCTATTCCTCGACTAACATCCCACATCATACGCCTGCCCCTATGGAACAGGTTGAATGCTTTGCAGAGGGCGTCATTGGTACCTTTCACTGATATATTTGACATGTGTCCATCGAACATTGTATCCCTGATATATATTTCTACCTACCTATATATGAACCAATTCATATATTTGTTACCCCATTTTATGTTTATTTTGTTTTCATTATCGTCCTCTAATTTAAATAAACAGAGAATGCGTCTACTATTTTAACTTTTTTATATAAATTAATTAATATCGAGCAAAGTAGAAAATATAAAAAAAATTGCATACAAATCTATTCTATTAATATTTTTAAAATTTATGCATTTTTTTTAAAATTCAATAGTTTTAATAATATTTTGTTTACACCTTTCCTTCCATTTTATTATAAGAATTCAATAATTTTCTATATTCCAGAATATTTAAAAAAAACAAAACATATATTTATTCTCTAATTTATATATAAATACAAATATATACATACATATTTAATATTGAAAAGGTTAAAATATGTCAAAAAATACAAAATAGAGGATGCATTCAGATATTACTTTTTCTTCTTTATTTATAAATTCAATAATTCTTATTAATTCAGAATATTTAATAAACGAAACTTATTCTAGGAATTGGAGAATATTTTTCAAAAGCAATAAAACATTGAGGACAAATTATTTTCATTCATATGTAAATTTTTATTTTAATCTAGTAAATAGGATGTCTAAAAGTGTAAAACCAAAAATAAATTAGAGAATGCATTTAGCGAATGCGTATTTTCATTTATATATATAATTTTAATCTAGTAAATAGGACGTGAAATTTTTTTAAAATAAAATAATTAGAAGTCATATTCTCTCCATTTTTCAAAATTTCAATTGCCACAAATTAGAGGACGCATTCGCTAAATGCGTCCTCTTTAAGTCCTTTTTTAATTTCCTTTCCTACAGTTACCCGCGGCTATTAAAATAAAAGAAAATAAAAAATATAGGATGCGTCCTCCATATTTGTTTTCGGTTAACTGCATTAATTTCACAATAAATGCAAACTAATCAAGACTTCATAAATGAGCAAATAGAGTTTCTCACTACATGGGCTTAGAAAGCTTAATCAATTGCTCCCAATAGATAGTTTAACTAAAAGAGGTCATACTAATATTTAAAAACAAATCAAACATTAACACAAACTAGGGGTTTGAAGAGAAAAGTTACGGGCTGAAGAAGATAGGAAATGAGAGAATAGAAGTGCTCTATTTATAGTACAAGAGAAATAATAAAATATGCCACTTGCAGCAGGTCTGTCACGAGCCATGGGAGGATCGCCACTCCTCGTGACAGATGCTATCGCGAGCTGTGAGATGCTTTCCACTAGTCGCGACAGATACAAAAGCTGCATCTTGAAACTTCATTTCTCTTGACTTTGAGTATCCTTCATCTCTAAGCTTCCTCGTTCAATTTTTCAAACCTCAAAATAGAGTCTTCAAATTTTCATATTTCACACCGTTTACGTTGTCACACAAAATTTTCTAGAAAAGTAATAAGAGTGCAAAAGTCTCTCTTAACTCTCCTAGGAGAATTTCAAGGCAAAACTCAAGATCTAAAGCACAAGTACACAAAAGTGAGTCCAAAACTTCCTTAAACTACTATATATAAAATGAACACATCAAACCTGCCCACACTTGAACCTTACTTGTCCTCAAGTAAGAAAAAATTCAAGAACACAAAGAGATTTACATATTCACATATGAACCTTAATATTCCCCCATTCAATACTCACAAAACTCTCATTATAAGAAATCCCAAAAACAAAGATCAAATGAAAATTTTCACACCACAACCACAACCACAACCACAACCCCAATTCCTAATTCTACCTAAACCTTCCACCTTTCAATTCACTAATGCCCATAAATCATATCCAAGTCCCGAATAGACCATCCCAAAATCAAATGACACAAAATGAAGTAAAAAACATATCAAAAGTTCAAATACATACTTCATTCCATACCAATCTATCAACCTAAAACGAAGTATACAAAGAATCAATATTACACGTCCCCTACTTCGTTTTCCAACTATGTCCCACAACCCCAAGAAGTCATATAATGATAGGCCATCCAAATCATTCATATGATCACCGCAACCTTATGACTCTAACGCCGGCAAATGAGTAGATTCATAGAAAAGTTTCATTTTCTATTCTTTTCTCTCTTTCCCTTATTTTGCGTAGGAGCCCTTTCAGGTTTCATCCTATCCACACATCATATTTATTTTGGCTCACATCTCACCCACATTCATCCTATCATTTTTAACTAGGTCGCCCTTTTGGGTTTTCAACCTATTTGGCCTCCCTAATGTTGCCTAAATTTCCCTCTCGGGTTTTAAGCTTAGTTGGATTTTTTTAAATTTTCTATTAATTTTCCATTTTCTCATGTTTTTCCAAAAAAAGTAGAAAAACTTATACAAGTTTACATGCAAGTAAGTCATTAAACCCCTCTCGACACTTAAAATCTTACGTTGCCCTCAATGTAAACGTCAAATGCAAAAAAAAAGTTGAAAGGAGAAATAGAATGAGTCACGATCAAAAGTGGGAAGAAGAACCACCATCTTGTGAAGGATCTCTGCTGTAGCGCTACTGATACTGGGCCACCCACTCTGTATTCCTCCTGCGCTGCTCCCTACATCGCTCCGTTTCGAGGTCTTGGCCTGAAGTGTCACATGTCTAGGTCTGTATATGATATACCTGGGAGGAGAGATGATCATTATCCTCATACATATCAATGAGGATTCGTAAGGCGAAGAGGTTGTGCTCCAACATGAGTCTGTCATATCTGCGAAAACCGGCCTCAACTGTGTGCATCAATTGAATGTAGAAGTCTTGATGGGGCGGAGGAATGTTACCCAACAAAGACGCATCCTACTGTGGAGGAGGCGAGTGTGCGATATGCTGAGTAAGTGTAAGGGAGTCCTTCTTTATCAAGATCAGCTTTAGTGTGGTCCTCCTTAACTCTTGCTCAAATGCTGGCCAGCACGCCGCATCTGGCTCAAGGGCCAAATCTGCAAGAGACGTGTTCAGCTCCTGGGGCTGAGGAAGTCTCATGAAGGTAATCTTCTTCATTCATAAAGATAGTGGAAAACCCCTTCTACAGCAGTGTGTTGTGTCATGGGAATCTCCTTCAGCTTCCTCAGACTAAGGAAGTATGAGTCCTCCTTGCCCAAGCGCTAAAATCCTTGTTGAGTGGGCCAATAGAGTGACCATGCTTCCAATTGAGATGTCACCTCCTCGTAGCTTTCTGCCTCTTGGGTAACCTTTCCTACCCACAAATCAGTCCATAATCCATACCCATTGCCATCACTATAAAAGGACCACAGATGCTTGATATCATCGAGTGGCACATTTGTCGGCTCAGCCCGACAGAAGAGGGTAGCTACCAGAAGACGGTTCATATAGCGAATGGCTGGATGGATGAAAAGATGGTTCTTATCCATCATATCTATGACCCTCCTTGTGATAGAGTGCCAGAAGGAAGTATCTTTATACTCACTGCGAGTCGGGGCCTCCAGATCAAAATGCTCCCTGATATACTTGGTGTCCCAATCAAATGAGACCCTAACATTAGCAAAGTCCATCTCATATGTGAGGTCATTGAGGTGGAAAAAGATGTATTTTTTGCATGGTTTCTCTCTTCCTTGCTTATCCTTCCTCGTGTTATATATCCTCAGGGTTGCTCTGAACTCTAGGGTGTACCTCGGGTAGGTGGGGGCACCCTTGCTCATGAAACCTTGGAGACCTACTTTGGTAAGGAGGCAACTCACTGGCTTGCGGAGTTTGAGAGCTTCCAAAGCACCTTCATCGCATAATTTAGTTTTTTAAATAGTCCTGGATAACTTGGATAGGAGACTCTATCTCTTGGCGAGGTCACCTCTGATCCTGCTCAACCTCATGTATCTATTGGGCGCCGGTTCCAGAGCCGGAGGTGGAGGTGCTGCGGACAAACTTGCCTTATCCCTTTGGACCCTTTGTCTATTAGGTGTCATTTCACATAAAGAACTAACAACACATAAAAGGATGTCAAAACTCACAAGTACACACTGTCACAATACTAGGTTTAACATTAATAATTGCAAGATTCTCTAGTATTTTCCATAAATACCAAAATTCCCATCATGCAAATATCATTATGCAATTATCATACTAAAATCACCAATATGTAGCGACGGATATGCAATCATCATTATGTATATCATACATCACAATCACAATCATGTAGTCAACACACTATAATAAACAATATGTGAATATCGATAATTCCATCAACCACTTAAGCTACTATCCTTATGAGGCCCATCCTTATACCATAAATTTACTTCTACAATTAACCCTATTCCAGCCTAGAACACTCATGCAATTAGTTAAGAATCCTATTCTAGCAAAGAACACTATTTCAACCATTATCATGTAAATATCCAAGAATAAATTTATATAAGAATCCTAAAACAAGTCTATATAAATATCATGCAATTATCCAAAATCTTAACTATCCAAATTCACACAATCATCACAAACAATCAAACTAACTTATGAATTAAAAATATCATCACAATTCAAAATTCATAAACCACACAAAAGTGAAAATTCAAGGGTAGAGAGTTGAGAATCGTACCAAATATGCGTAGAGGAAGATGAATTCAGCATGTCCACACAATCCCTAACTCTCATTTAGTCAATCCCCAAAAACCCCAAATTCTAGGGTTTATGTGAATTTTTAGATTTGTGGGGTGTTTGGATGGTGTTTGTAGTGTGGAAATGCTTGGGAGATGGAGGAGGATGGATTGTGGGTGTGGAGAAATGTAGCGGTGGCCAGATTTAGGGAGGAGAATGTGGGAAAGTAGTAGTTCTTGAGAGAAAACAAAGGAGGAAGAGGAAGTGTTATGAAGAAAATGGGTTCTACCCATTTTTTACTTTAGCACTGTACCATTGTCGTGAGCCATGAGAAAGGTCCAACGCCTACCAAAAATAGTAATCTAAGGGGGGGCAATAGTCCCGAAATCTATCGCTAGTTGTGGAGAAAGTCCCACGCCTCGTGATTGATGGATACTAGAAGTGCAAAATGCACAACTTCTGTTGTGAGCCATGGGATTCACCCCATATCTCGCGACAGGATCAATCTGTAAGCCCCAAAACTTCGTGAAACTTTTCGCAAAAAGTGGGAGATTCCCTCAGCTCGCGAAAAATATTTAATGGAAATGTATTCTTTTCATTGTTTGTCGCGAGCTGTGAGACTCTTCCCACGCCATGTGACAAAAGTTACCCAAAAGCCAAAAATTTCTTGAAACTTTTCGTGAGCTGTGGGGGATTCCTATGGCTCACAAAAAAGATATACTGGAAGCATCTGCCCCTGTTTTTCACAAGCAGTGGTGGGAATCCCATGGCTCGTGATAACCTTTGATGACTCCATACTTAGCCAAAATTTTCTGGCTTCCAAAGTTTCCATCTTCTTCATCTTTCTCATTGCTTTCACTCCTTCATTTATTCTTGATTCTTTTACTCAATTCACCACTTTGATCATCCAATGAAATACTCCTATTTTTCTACAAAATCTGGGGAAGAACACAATCGTGAAAGAGATTATAAAATAATGACAAAAACCAAATTGAAACAACATCGATGGAAAGTCACAAGTGAGTATCCAGATGATCAAAACCAGGTTTATTTAACATCATCGGCGCGACTTACTTCCTTGAAGGCTTTCAATCACAAAATTAACTAAGGAGATTGGTCTATTTTCCTCAATCCAGGAAAAAAATCTTGACATCCATGCCATTCCCCAACAAAGCTCGGTGCACATAGTCTAGGGCTTCTTCATGCTTCCTCAACATGACCAATGATTCCCCTCTTTGCTCCACAATTATTTTTTGATTGGCTATCAAGGGTTTCTATCCTTCTCTGAAAGGTGAACATTTAAGTACCTTCAGTGGTGGTTTGCACTCTACCACCGAAGTTTTCACATGAGAAGGAGGGAATACCAATTTCGCTGGCTCCACTATGTAAAAACTAAGGGTGTTTGATGTTACCTTCCTAAGAGAGTCTTCATCGTTGTTTCTTTTCTTTAAGTTAGCGCTAACAACATATGTAATATAATCATAATGTAAATAACTATCTAGGGAAACTTCCAAGGAGCTACTACAATTGGGATCAAACACATCTTGCTCTACATCATTAGTAACATCAATAGCATGACAAGAGTGTTATCTACTAGGACGATCAATAGAGTTATTGGTGCCAAAATCTACCTTTTGCTCATTAAATTCCATAGATAGTGTCCCATTATGTACATTGATTTTTGTTCCCAAAGTCTTTATAAATGGCCTAAATAGTAAAATAAGTGTAGAACGAGTATCATTTTCAATATTAAGGACGTGAAAATTGGCAGGGAATGTCAAGGAGTCCATTTTTACTAACACGTCTTTCACAATACCTTTCGGGTAGGTGCTAGAGTGATCAACTATTTGGATAACAACCCCAGTTTTGTACAAAGAATATGAGATCAAATTAATTGAAGTACCTAGATCTAGTATGGCCGTTTCAACAAGTTTGTATCCTATCACACGAGGAATTGTAAGCATTTATGGATCATCACATTCAGGAGGCAATTCATTATTAAACACGGTAGAGACATGCTCACTCTTTCCATTCTTATGTATATTCTTCATTTTTTATTTCCTATTAGCATCAAACAATTCTTTAAGAAATTTGGCATACATAGGAATTTGATTTATAGCATTCAAGAGCGAATGTTTAACTAGTGTATATGAAAGATTTCGTAGATGTCTTTGTTGTCTTCCTTCTCCCTCCTATCTTCCAAGGTTTTTGGAGAGGGTGGTTCCGGCACATAGAAGGGAATCTCCATCATTTTGGCTTTCTTGTGAGGGGGGGGGGGCAGATGTGTCGCTTTCTTTGAGGCAAGTTCACTTGAGTCTCCAAGTTTTGATGCTCGATTTGGCTTTCTCTTGGAATTTCTTGGCTTTCTCCGCACATAAGCTTAACCTCCTTAAGGCTTGCATCACTTCATCTTTTAACAAGCCCAAACTTTCACCTTGATCATAGACTTTTTTTGGAGCCTGGGAATTGTTGAGGAGGTCGGTATTGTTTTTTTAGAGTGGTATTGTAGTGAATTTTGCCCCCCTTAAGCATTTCCATACGGAGATTTAGGTGATCTCTATTACCCGCATTGTATGGCCAATTTTTATATCCTTGACCGCCTTGGTAACCTTGATTCCCTTGATACCATTGTATTCTTAGCTTCCTTGAAAACTCACGACATTAATCTCTACGACATAATCGTCTTGCAAATTGGGTCACATATCTTTAGGGTGCGGCGATGAACAAATATCATAAGACTTCTCATGTGGTGCATTCCCAGACTTTTTTTTATCAAAGATTTAACCATAGAAGTGAGTGTTGAGACTTGGCCCTCGAGCTCTCCATTGTTTGAGCTAGCATTTGAGTTGTTCAGAATTTGTCTTCTTAGATTGGACCTAGAACTAAAATTCCTTGACTCCTCGTCCAACTCTTCATATAACTCCATGGATTTTCCCAAATTCTTATTTCCAATGGATCCACAACAAGCTCCCTCACTAGTCTTTACTCCTCGTCGAGTAGACCATTGTAGAAGAAATACACCAAGTCTCCCTCCAAGCAGCTATGGTACGGGCAACTCGAAAGGAGCTTCTTAAACCTCTCCCAATAGTTGTAGAATGCCTCTTCATTCTATTGAAGAATGTTGCTAATGTCCTTATTTAAAGTTTTAGACTTAGAGGACGAGAAATACTTGGCGAGGAACTTCCTCTTCAATTCAATCCAAGAGTTGGCGCTCTCGAAAAGGAAGATAATGTATCCAATCCCTTGCGGAATCTCTCAAAGAAAAGGGAACTCCTTCAACTTGTATAGCTCCTCATCTACTCCCTTGGAAATCATACCACAACAAACCATATAGAAGTCGGAGAGATGTATATTGGAACCCTCCCATTTCCAACCAAGGAATGAAGGTAGCAAGTGTATCAACCCAAATTTTAGCTCAAAGTGTCCATTAGGCCCAACCTCCAGATAGGTGATGAACATTGGTTGTTTCTTGAGATTTGGAGCCATAGTCTCCCTCAAAGAAACTTGCCTCAAAAGAATATTCCCTCTTTAAAGGTGAGGGGGTTGATGCTCCTTCAGGATTCTCATCTGGTCATTAGAAAGGTTATTATTCAAAAAATTCTAAGGAAACCCTTCTAGCTTTTTAAGGTTCAATTATAACTTGGGGTCATAGTGTACGGGTTCTTGTGAAGTAGATTGAGTACGAACCATACAATAAGAAATCAAACAATGTATCTCCAAACTAGCCAAAAATAAACAAAAACCAACTAGCACATATACACAAATATCCCAAAACATTTAAAATATATGCCTCTTCCCCGAAACCGGTGCCAAAATTTAGGAGGTCATTGCTGTAATTATCAAATATACAATTTATAAGCCCTAAATGCTTCCTAAATACAATTAAGTAGATAGTGACAAATTGGGGTCGCCCACGAAGAAGAGGGGTTTTCCTAAGGATTCATGCATATAAGAGTGGATAATTGCATATACATATATATAAGGGATACATACAAATATATTCCTATATACTTGAGTAACTGCAGATATAACCCTTAGATAATTTAAACTACAAAAACAACCCTAACTAGTTGATAAAAGCACAAATATAACCCTAACTCACCATTTGTGGCGTTGACCGCATAAACACTCTGACCTAAAACCTAAAGGTGTTTGGACAAATTTCCCCCACCACCCCACCCCCATTCTCGGCCACCACCACCCTCACTCTCACCACCCAGCATCTCCCATTACTACAATGTTATAGATTATTGCTGGAAATTATCTCTATCCCCCTCTCTTAGAAACTCAGAGATACAAAAATGCACCACCACCCTACTTAGGTTAGGGTTTTGATTCGAGTCAATTTGGCGTTGAGGTTAAACTGCATGGGCCAAATCGCCACCACTGGATTGCAAAACTTGTGATCGCGGTTAGCTTTGGTAGGCAGGCAGAGGTCCCACATCAGACCGCAGGCGACGAGAGGAACAACCTTGTCCTTCTCTATCCTCAACTCCAATTTACTCCTTTTGCCCCACCATAGAATGCGATGTTTAAAATCAGCCCCCTGATCTGAACTGGTGCAAGTTCTCCCTCGTGCACCGCATGCGCTACCTGAAGTCCGGCGTGGTAGGCCAGGTTCCCGCCGGGCTGGTGCCCATGATAAAGTAGTTGGAGAAATCGGCAAAGTTTCTAAGCCATTCATCCTCGCTGGAATATCATTTTAGCCAGTGCAAACCCTCATAGCAGTTATTGTATGCTGCCTAGAGATAGGGCTTCGACACTAAGTGGTGCCCCCATAGAGACGATAACCATCAGTTTCGTACAGCCCATCAAAGCTAGAGGAGCGGACCTTGCATATGATGAAGTCACCGCCATGAAAGTAAACTATATGGGGAGTTTTCTTTTGGCCATAGAATCAAATTATTCTTGGGAAACCAAAATTCTTTCCCACGTGCCTTTTATTTCCAGAAAGGCACCACCACTACCACCCTATTCTCGGCCATCACCACCACCACCACCACCCGACCACCTCCACCACACTCACCACCCGGCCACAACAACTACCACCACCCCTACCCTCACCATCCGGCCCCCCCACCACTACCACCACCACCACCCATCGTTCCGTCCACCGCCACCACACCTCACCAGTGACCTCACCCTACCTCCACCACAACCACCAGCTTGCTGGTCACTCTCTTCTGCCGTCAAACCCTCCGCCGCCACCACTCCACCACCTCTCCACCACCACCTCAGCCAAACCCTCACCCCTTACCCATCCTTTATTAAACCCTCACTGTCACTGCCAAACCACAACCACCCCCACCACCATAGTCTTACTTTTGTACCAGAATCCCATCTATCGACCACAGATCTCTGTCACCCTTTGTGACCTACCCCTCAGCTAACACCATCTTTGATCTTCTTCTTCAATCAAAATTTGAATACGATTTGGAATTCGAAAGTGACTGTTAGGGTTTTTTATTTAGCTTTGGTAGACGACGGAGGAGGCAGCGGCAAATGGGTGGAGAACAAAGGAGTTGTGGGGTATTGAGATTGGAGGGAGTTGGAAAATTGAATCAAGAACAAGGGAGAGAAGATGAAGAAGCATTGGGTTAGTGTTAAGGGTATGATAGTAAATTAATTTTATTTGTTCATTTAGAGGGGGTAAAAATGACATTTCATCTAATTCTGGTTTAAATTTGCCGGAATTGGTATTTTTGTACTTTCGCTTATTATCTAGGTTATATTTACACTTTCAATTATCAGAAGGTTATATTTTCACTAATGTGAATTATATAGGGTTATGCATGCACTTTTAATTATCAAAAGGTTATATTTGCACTTATGTGAATTATATAGGGTTACGTATGCACTTTTCTTTCTATATAAAAGCAATTAAAGATGGGGATTTTGGTTCTAAGTTTTGAAATGAAAACAAGACAACTAGCATATGAAGATAATTAGGCTAATCGTGCAACAAACCAAGAAACGAGGATAAAAACACAAATGACAAAGTTTTGAGCGCAATTGATTTCCACTTCCAAGCCTCTTATAGATCAAGAAAGCAATCACTCATTTACTCATATTGATCACCTATTGTGAATTCTACCAGTTCCATTATGAAGATAAATATCCCATTCTTATTAAGGGTAATTTACAAAAGCGTTCAATAACTATTTGTAAACTGCACCAATGATCACTTTAGACAAACAACGCCTAAAGATATTTCATCAATGGAATCATACACAAAGAACCAATAGATTTGATACCAACTACAAGGGATCAACCAAATGCCTAGCCATTTAACCAAACAAACCATTTATTAGAGCTAACCTAGAAAGATCAACATTCAAGATTCTCCCTTTAGTGCTGCTTTAGGATAAACATGACAAAGTGATGTGTCCATATTATACGATGATTTTGGGATATTTTGTACCCATTTTTGGTATGTTTTTGTGCTTTGGATGCTCCATTTTACCTTGAAATTCTATTACTAGAGTTAGGAGCGACTTTAGCACTCTTATCACTTTTATACGAATTTTGTGAGATGAGGTAATGATTGGAAGATTTAAAGACTACATTTTGAAGACAATGAAGACCTTGAAGACCCGAAGAAGGGAAGAGGAGATAACAATACTCAGACAAAAAGAAGACAACATGTGAAGGCAGTTTACTCTGCCTGTCACGAGTCGCGACGACCAACTGCCCAGATCTATTTTTTTGGAGTTTTTGTACTCTAAATACTCTCTTATCTTCTCCCTTTTCCAAAAAAAACCTTTCTTCACCTATTCTACATCCATAAACCCTAGTTTTCCACCATTTTCATCTTTCTTTCATCTTGATTTTATGTTTGAATTGCAATTGTTGTTTAGTATGAATTCTAGTTGCTAAACTTAGTCTTGGGTGCAATTGATTAAAGCTTCCAAGCCCATGTCTTCAGAACTCTATGTAAGCTATTTAATGCTTTGCTATTGTGTATTTATTGTTCTTGAATTTGGTTGTTGAATACATTAATGGTGTTGGAAGTTTTAGTATATGAATTGATTGTATGATTACTTGTTAGGGTTTGGCGAAAATAGCTAATTCTCCTTTCTTTTGATATGAAATTCAAAGGCATGAATTAGAGTTTCTAATATGGTTGATGATTTGATGAGTGCTAGATAAATGTGATAATGTTGAATTGTATATCATGTTTGTTATGTGTAGCAAATAGGTGAAGTTTTTGAACGTGGGCTTGGAAACCTTAATCAATTGCTCCCAAGACTAAGTTTAGCTACTAAAATTCATACTAAACAACAATAGCGATTCAAACATAAATCAAGATGAAAGAAAGATGAAGAACCGGGGAAGAAAAGTTGCTGAAAAAGGGAGAAGATAAGAGAGTATTTACAGTACAAAAAGTCAAAAAACATATCTGGGAAGTTGACCATCATGATGCAACACATGCGTCGCGACTCGCGACAGGCAGAGTAAACTGCCTTCACATGTTGTCTTCTTTTTGTCTAAGTGTCGTTATCTCCTCTTCCCTTCTTCGGGTCTTCAAGGTCTTCATTGTCTTTAAAATGTAGTCTTCATAGTCTTTAAATCTTCCAATCATTACCTCGTCTCACAAAAACCGTATTCAAAATGTAATCTATTTAATGCTTTGCTATTGTGTATTTATTGTGCTTTAAATTTGGTTGTTGAATACATTAATGGTATTGGAGGTTTGATTATATGAAATGCTTGTATGATTACTTGTCAGGGTTTGGATAAAATAGCTAATTCTCCTTTCTTTTGATATGAAATCCAAATGCATGAATTAGAGATTCTAATATGGTTGATGATTTGATGAATGCTAGATAAATGGGAGGTCGTCACCATACCTCTCAAAGATACAATTTATAATCCCTAAATGCTTACTAAATACAATTAAGTAAATAGTGGCAAGTCGGGGTCATCCACAAAGAAGAGGGATTTTCCTAAGGGTTCATGCATATAGGGGTGGATATAAACATAGATAAAGATAGGTATATATATATATATATAAAAGCATGTAAAGAGGGGGGTTTTTGGTTGGTTTTCTAAGTTATGAATTGAAAGACAAC
>JAULKM010157926.1:1823-16664 GCA_032355605.1 Rubia tinctorum
CTGGGTTTTCTCTTGTTTTGGGACTTTTTATGGCCCATTTTCTATCTACTATATAAGGACCTTTGGTCTACTAGGGTTCAAGAGAGTTTTCATTAGTTGTAATTCTATTATCCTAGTTTCTAAGAGTAGGTAGGGAGAGAAAGGGAATAACCTTTCTCACTTCATTTAGTACTTCTTACTTGTGCCCAAGGGCATTGAATCCAATGGTAAAATTGGGTTCAATGCTTAGGTAGTAGTTAATTTACTCAGGGATCTAATTTGTATTTATGATTTAGTAGTGATTTTGTGATATTCTAGGTCTTCTTATCCTTTTATATTTATGAATATCATACTTGATTTAATCTTTACTTTCTTGTGAAATGCATGTGATATATGATAAACAATAGTTATATGTTTCATGTGTGGTGCTAGGCTTGTTTGCCCTTTGGGAGTGTTCGGTTAGGATATGCGGCATCGTGAGTCCTTTGCTATGTGAGTGTATGCACATAAGCCATGTGTACTGAATCCACACGAGTGTATGCCTAATTTTGACTGGAAGTCATGTTACCCGATAAACAATGTATGATGGTTTATAGGAACTAGGGTTGTAGCGTAGCGACCATTGTCTTTTCAACCTTAGAGTCATCATGAGATGCCGATCTCTTTGCCTCTATAGGCATAAGAAGCGTTTATAGTGGAGTGCCCGAGATGTATTTCTTTACGAGGAAAGAGGAGTGCAGATCGGTTAGACCGCACGACGTACTTTCCCTAATTACAGAGGCGATGTCGATAGGATAGATGTAGGCACCTTTGTGTGATAGACATTGAGAAGTGTTGACTATCGACTACACTATGTGACATAGACATTTGGATAGGTTTATAGTTCCTATATGTGATAGAATCTAGCATCAAAGTCATCTAGCGATCATGTTGCTTAAATATCTCATGGCTTACTTTAATATAGTTTGATTTATTGATTTGCATGCTTAGTAGTTTTTAGAAAACCCCCACCCCAAAATAATTTTTGTGACACTAGCTATTCTCGACATACAATGGGAGTGATGTCGGATTGTGAGTCTTGCGTAGTTAACTATTGAATTCTAGTATCTCTGTGGATGACCCTGGACTTGTCACTAGCTACTCTTTGGTAGTTGGTAGTGAGTACGAGAGCAACA
Source organism: Rubia tinctorum (assembly GCA_032355605.1). NCBI lineage: Eukaryota > Viridiplantae > Streptophyta > Magnoliopsida > Gentianales > Rubiaceae > Rubia > Rubia tinctorum. Next base: position 2,978 of record JAULKM010157926.1, read on the forward strand.
TTATAAATTCTAAATTTTTAAGCGCTCCGCAGGTTGATTGATCTCTCGTGAAAAGGTGGTTTGTTAGGAACCCCGCGGGGTGCATATCAGGGCACCCAACCTGAAAGTAGACAAAGTATGCCGGTTAACAACCCTTCACACCATTGGCATACTTTACCCTATAGTTTCACAATTGAATTAAGCCTTAGATCTAATAAAATTAGGCGTGTTTGTCGACTATACAACCTAGCTGCTCCCTAGAAACAAGCAGCCACGAGTTTAAGCTTCACCTCACTCTGGCTCCCTTCAGCCCCTGCCGTCAGCGGTTTAGCAGGTGTGGTTTCTTCACCCCCCTCCATCCCGAACCTGAATTTTCCGATCTGATCCTAATCAACGATCCCAGAAAACACAAGAAAAACTATCAACAATACTTACCTGGTTCATAATAATAGATAAAACAAAGAATAGCCAAACTTCCCACGTACAACTCGCATGAGTTCACTTGGAAAATCCCGTAAGGGGTGTTAACCCAACATGCACAGTTGGCAATGGAGATAACTCCTCCAAAAAACCTATCTGATAAGGATTATCACCAAATCAATAAGGCCTTTGGAACATAATCCAACTACCGCCAGAGTCTCACACCATGTTTATCATAAGAAGTCCACCACTTAAACACGTTTACAATAGCTTCAACAATAACATGAAATACACAACACACTGCCACAATAGTAGACACACGAGAGGATTTAGCACAAATCGGTCACATAAAAACCACAGCTGAAGCTATCTTCCAATACAGTTGCCCTTATATAGGGATAATATGCACATAGGAAAAGTAAATAATATTAACATAGTATCTAAAAAATGCGACTTCGCACCTCCTGAAAACTACTCCACCCCTTATTCTAGCCATGGAAAATGGAAAAGTTAAATACCACGACCTAGATAACATGAAACAACTAGCACAAGTGGCATATTTATCTCCTAAATCTAAGGTCACTAAAAGCCTATATAGAAACCAAGTCGATAAATTCATACCATAATTTATTTCTTATTGGAAGCGACACAAGTAGGAAAATCACCTATCAATTTGCTTAGTAGGTAATCAAGTTAGCGCACAGGATAAAGGCAGTGAGGGTAACGCGGCTTTGCACACGTCTAGAAAATCACCAGCCTAGGGACATAAGTGGATGCACATCTCCTTCGTTATCTGTCCAAAGACGGAGAGATTATTGCGGCTTCGCATAAGCCTGAAAAATCACTAGCCCTATGACACAAGAATATATTCTACTCATATTCGCTAAACCATTTTACCACTACACAGAACAAGCATATGCTACACAGATACGGGAAGGCAGCATAATATTATTACCCTCAATATACACCCAAATATAAAGTATTCACAAACTACAGTAAAAATATCACAAGATCCATAGAAAGAAACGTATGCAATAATTAGAAATTCTCAAGACATTACAAATAAACTCATGACCTCCAGATGCACCCATTTCTTGATCATAGGGCAACAACTTCTCTAAAATGGAAAACCTCACAGCTGCATTTATATATATGCACCATTTATATTACATGATCAAAGATAGTACACTATAGGGGTTAAGTTAGTTTCATACCTCGCCATCACACAAGCCTCGATACCTTTATCGCATGAGCAATTAACTCCCGCATCGGGCCTGGATTTCTCTCTCACTTTAATTCCTTGTTCAGTAACACGTTATTCCTCCAAAAAGACATTGCATTACTTCCCCAACACTTCACTTACAAAAAATTATCCTTCTATTTCCCATAGTCATCAGGATTCTCCTCACGATATCAATCTTTGGCATTGCAGGTTCTAACGACACCCAACTCTCAGTGGCATCAACCATACAAAGATGATAATGTGTGCAAAAAAATTGTACGCTGAACTTCTGCTTACCTCGCGACACACTCACTTGAAGCCAACCAATATGGCTACCCCATGTGGATTCAACTGAGCAAGGCAACCCTATTAGCCTCTAGTATGCTAAGTAAGTATTCCAGAACAAGAAGGGTAAACCCATACTACAACTTACACTCATAAACACTGAACATAACCATAGGTAGCCTCATCACAACTTCACTAGCGATAGAAGATGTGAGCTCACAAGCAGATAGACAAGGATGTTCATTAAACAACACGTTCACATTATCTAAAGTAAGAATGCTATCACAACTTGCTCTTGCTGTATTAAACCATGCTTAATAGTTGACAAAGGTGCATGACTATTAGTATACCCCTCCAGGTACAAGGAAATTAAATTCTTAATTATGTTTTAGTAAATGTTAAATGCAATAACGCTCTTGCACCCTCATAACCCATTTCATAGTTTCAAGTTACCTCTAAATTTGCATGACATTAACAACTCTAAGATAAATGAGTAAGCAAATTGATTACACTTTCCCACATATCCGTACCCAAGGATTCGCCCTTCACTTTGCCGCCAAATTTTACCGCTACCCCACAAAACGTTCCTTATTCGCTTTATTATTTTTGCTCACAACTACACCTTCTTCATTCCAATAAAAACTATGTCACCTCAGCTCTTCATTACTCCTCGGCTAGGAAGGGTTTATAGTATACACCTTCCAAACCAATCAAAATCTAGCTTAAGGATAACACCCCACACTCGCGAACCGATACAGCGAACCCAATGAGCAGTTCGCATAATGCAAGAAGCACCTCACCCCTAGTGGAAATGCAATCAGTGCCTAAGATCTTCTTAGCGAGACCAAGATCTAGTAATAACATGAGTGATGTGGACCACAATCAACCTTGATCGCACAATTACTCATCTATAAATAGGAGTCCAGAACATTAACAAAGTTAAGGGCATTTTGCCGAAGACAAATCAATGTAAATTAAAACATTGACTTCGACGTCGTAGCTGGATCCTGGAAACTTCCTCAGTACCTTGGTTTACAAGCTAACCAAGCAAGTATGTAGCACCTCACCGATTTCGGTTATTATACTGGCCCAGAAAGACCCCCGCTTAACAACAACATATAACACGATTAAGTTCCTAGGGAGTTGTAATGCACAAAACAACACGCGGGGGTAAAAGAGTACCTGATTCGGATTGGGCAGAATAAAAATCTTGGATGCTTAATGAATGTCAACCATAATATCCCAAAAAGCTGCCTAGCCTTCATCTCTCGTAGTTCAGCGGTGATATTATTGTTTTGAGGCTTCTGATAAATCCAACCTAGGTGAGAACATGATTAGATGAAAAGTGCTCATATTCGAGTAACCGTCGATAAGATTATATACCTTAGAAATTCGTGAAAACCTTATCATAGAACTTCTTCTCCTTGTAACCTTTCTTAAACCATGGGTTCCACTTGATCTCGTCGATGGTGATCATCTTCCTTGTTAGATTCGTGTCTGGGAGCCGGGATAGAAACTATTTGATCTCATGTGACATCCATTTCGGGTAGTGGTAGTCATCCTAGTAAATCTTTTTGTCGCAAGAGTAGAAAGAAGGAGGACGAAAAAAGAAGATGATCCGACCCGCGCAATTTACCCAATTTCACCAATTGAAATTAGGCCCTAACATGTTTATAACTTATGGACATGTCACATGTCATAAATTCTTTTCAATTGATTAGGAAATAGAAACCCTTTCCCTTGTATGGAAAGGTTATAGATGGTAGTTACCTTATAGAATTAGTTATAGATGGTAATTTCCTTATAAACTTAGAATCTTATTCCCGTTAAACTTTAGATTGTTGTAGCCCTATCTATATATCATAACCTTCATCATTAATGTGATATAAATGCACCATAATAAAGTCATTTAGATTTTATCATGGTATCAGAACTTAAAAATTCTGAGACCTAAACTCTAAATAAATATGTTACCGTCTTCTGCCAAAACTGTCACTGTTAAGTCGCGCGTTACACTACATGTGTCGCCACCGTCGTCGACTGCCCTAACGGTTGTTATTTTTTCAATTTCCGCTACCATCTTAATGGTTTTTGCGATCTGTACTACTCCGATCTTCTAGTGAGTGACGTTCACACGCCACTGCGCGACTTTACGTGCCACTGTGCCTTTACCTACCTAATTTTCCGATTTCGCAGTCGACAGTTGCTGCAGCTTCTTCTCCAGCTTCCGTGAATGTTTGATGTCCGTGCCTACCCAAATTCGCCATGCGTGTTTTTCATGCGTCGCTCGTACCCACGCACCTCCGCGTTTGTAGCACATGTGCCGCCGCATCCGAACTAACATACCGCCGATCGTGTGTAACTGATCTGAAACAATGACTACTCCTAGTTCCAGTTCCAATGCTGCTGAGCAAGCCCGCATCGCTGCTGAAACTGAGACTAATATATTACAGAATCTCAATGCCACAGATTTGATTGCAAATTTATTCAAATAGTTGCAGTTACAATCTGGCTCTGGGGATCTATACCTTCTGGTCGATCTATAAACTCTCCTTACTACCTTGGTACCTCTGACGGTCGTGATTTGTCAATATATCCCATCATGCTGAAAGGATTTTTTTTAATGATTAGCAATTTCATAATGTTATTCGTAAGTTGGGCATTCTTGATCATAATGCTCCAACTTGAGGGAGGGTGATAAGGAAATAGAAACCCTTTCCCTTGTAGGGAAAAGTTATATATGGTAGTTACCTTATAGAATTAGTTTCTTTATAGAATTAGTTATAGATGGTAATTTCTTATAGACTATCCTATTCCCGTTATACTTTGGATTGTTGTAGCCCTGTCTATATATTATATCCTTCATCATTGATGAGATGTGTCGTTGATGTGATATCAATGCACCATAATAGAGTCATTTATATTTTATCATCAATTAAAATAGTTATTTTGTATTTGCATCAAAATTAATGTCCTATTCTTAGATTTTTACAATTGCAGAAGGTTTTTCTTACTTTTACGATTTGAGGAAAACTGTTCATTTTTTAAAAATTTTGATTTTGTTTTCTAGCATGTAAATTTGTCATAAATTGAAAGAATCGCAAGAGACATGAAGTAATTGAAAGAAACACTAGAGTTACAGACATGCATGAAGTAATTGAATAGAAACACTCTATTAGATAATTACTGAAGACACGGGGTAATTTCAATACTATGAGATAATGTTGTTGTGCATTGGGCAAGGATCATTATGTGATTCATTCATAAATACCCAGGCTTGTTGATGAGTCTGTGAAGAAAGGTTGATGCTCCTAGAAACTCGTTAACGTTTGAAACACTGGGGGAGTTGGAGGTACATTCACATTCATAACTTATTCAAGGATCTGAACTACCTGACCTATGGAAGGCCTATGAGTTTCGTAATCCTGAATACACCAGCATGCCATCTTGTATAGTCTTGACACCTCTTCTGCATCAGTATGCCTATCGAATTTCGCGTCTAACAAGCCCAACACATCACCCTTCCATCAAAATAAAGTCACCATCATCATGAAGAACCATCATAACACTGCCCGAGCTAATGTAATCTACACTTGTGGCCTATATGGGATCCCGAGATTCATTTAGAAGCACCAAATTTGCACCATGAATTCTGAGGGATGAGGAATATCTATCTTTCACAGGTGTTTTGATGAAATATGCTGTGAAGAGGATCAGAATGCTGCTAAGGAGTAGAAAATTCACATTAGAGCTTGATCAGTTTTGGCGGGAAATTTGAACTAAGGCGGTGGCATTATTTTCGAACTGATCATCGGTTTTAGATCAGTTTAGGAATAGTTTTTCTTTTTTGGTAGTTAGTCCATTTGTATAACTCTATATTTGGTTAGTTTGTTACACAATTAGAGCTTGAATCTTGTACATATAGCAGCTGTAATCACTTCATTTGGGTAAGTTAATACAACAAAAATTATTTCCTTAGTTTTCTTCAATTGAGCAATCTGATTTGTTTTTCTAATTCCAAGCTCATTTGAGCTTGTTCCCAGTTAGATAAATCTTAATTTCTTCATTGTATCATATCTCTAGGCTCTTGATCCAAATCCACTTTGAAAAACTACTTGAAATCTTGATTCAGGTGATCGAATATGAGCACTGAATCAGTGAATTAAAATGATCCCCATGTTGCTGATGCTGAAGGTTTTGTGAGAATCAAACCAGATGATCCGCTACTCCTCACATCTTCAGATCATACAATCCTCATTAATGTGTCAAATCTTTTGATGGAGAAGAACTATGTGATCTGGAGAGAAGCAATGATAAATTCTCTCTCTACGAGAGGAAATATGAAATTCATAACTGGAGAAGTGCCAAAGCCTGCTGCAAATTCTCCATTGTTTCAGATATGGATGAAAGATTATTCGACGATTCATGGATTAGGAACTTTATTAGCAAAGATATTTCTAGGAGCTTTGCTTTTCAAGCTGATATAAAGAAGATATGGAATGAGGTTGAAGAAAGGTATGCAGTTAGCCATGGAACTCTTTATTATCAACGGATAGTCGGTTTGATTGAAACTAAGTAATGTAAAGATTAAATTGCTCGGTATTTCTCCAATTTGAAGGAAATTTGGGATCAAATTGATGTGATAAGGCCAAGAATTAAATGTAATTATTCTCATTGTAAATGTAATTGTGGATTCACAATGAAACTGGAAATGCAAGCTAATAAAGATAGGCTGCAACAGTTTATGTTTGGCCTAAATGATGAGGTTTATGCTTTGAGGGATCAGATACTTGTGATAAATCCTTTGCCAACAGTTTATGTTTGGCCTAAATGATGAGGTTTATGCTTTGAGGGATCTGATACTTGTGATGGATCCTTTGCCAACTATTGGAAAAACATACTCTATGTTCAGTAAATAGGAGAGAGAGAAATGTACAAAGTACAATGATCAGGAACATGAATAAATCAGCTTTAATAGTTGTGAGGTAGGGATCAGGACAGATCAATTCAGGAAATTTTGGTCAAAAGAAGAAAGATGTTGAGGCTAAGAAACCGTTGAAGTGTGATTATTATCACATGAATGGACATTTGAAGGAATCTTTCTTCAAATTGAATGGATATCTATATTGGTGGCCAGACACAAGTAAAGTGAAGGGAAAGGCTTATGCAAATACAGCTAATGTTTCAGGTTTGAGGATGAAATGGAGCAAGTTGCATCTAGAGCACTGCTTGAATCTAGAGAAAGTAAGAACATTGGAAATGTGCATGTAATGATTGCTAATATGATTCAAATGGAGTTTGGAAAACTGATGAGAGGGAAAGGAAAGGAACAATTAGCTTATTCAGGAGATATGATCAACTATGCTCATATGGATTTTGCAAGTAGCCTAGTAACTCACTTTGCTAATACTGTTTCTTGTTTTGAGGTTGATGATTGGATTCTGGATAGTGGTTCTACTTCATATGTGCAGTAATCTTTCTCTATTTGAAACAATACACTCAGTCACTCATAAAACACCAATTATTTTACCGGATCATTCAAAAGTTCACATAGATGTCATAGGATCTTTCAATTTGAATAAACAACATAAACTGAAGAACTTTCTGTTTGTTAAGTGTTTAAAGTTCAACCTTCTTTCAGTATAAAGGTTGGCACAGTATTCCAAAGTTTGTCACACTTTCTATCCCTTTGTGTGTATCATACATGACCATAAGACTAACTCAATTTTAGGAATTACAACTCAATGCAATGGTTTGTACATTCTGAACAAGAAGTTTTTTCAAACTGAAGTCATCAAGAAGCATCTGGCCATACTTAAGCTAGGTAAATTAGTTATACCTTTAGCATCGAGTTCAATGAATTGTCTTTCTGTAATGATTTAGAGATTCTGCATAATAAACTAGGTCATCCTTCTGATATTGTACTGAACCACATGAATATTCCAATCATGAACAATAAATGTGACATTTTTCCTCTTGCAAAACAAACAAGATTATCTTTTCCTGAAAAATCAAATCATAGTTCCATTCCTTTTGATACTCTTCATATGGATCTTTGGGGAACCTTTTAAGGTCAAAACAAATAATGGAGAACAATCATTTCTAACCATTGTAGATGATTACAGTAGATCTACTTGGAATTTTCTGATAAAGAGTAAAGATCAGGTTCCTTTCATCATTAGGGACTTTATTCTTATGTTGCAAACTAAATTTGATGCTAAAATTAAAATGATAAGGACTGGTAATGGTACTGAGTTTGTCAATACAATTTTCACACAGTTCTTTGATTCCTTAGGTATTCTACATCAAAGATCATATCCATATACACCACAATAGAATGGTGTGATTGAGAGAAAACACAGAACCATTCTTCCTCTAATGTATCAGTGTAATCTTCCTTTACATTTATGGGGGGAATTAGTTCGCACAACCGCTTACATCATGAATACGTTGCCTTCTTCACAATCACCTTATGAAATATTATTCCATAAGCCTCCTGACATATCACAAATGCAAGTGTTTAGTTCTTTGTGATATGCTACTAACCTCAGTCCAAATAAAAACAAGTTCAGTCCTAGATTAGTACCACGTGTTTTCATAGGATATTCAGCTATGCAGAAGAGATACAAACTGTATGATCTTCTAAGTAAAAGATTCTTTGCTACTAGGGATGTTGTCTTCCATAGTAATATCTTTCCATATAAATCTCATGATTCCACAATTTATAACTCCAATCCTAGCCACAACCAGTTTATGCTTCCTATACCTCCATCTGATATTGTGTATATTCCTGATGAACTATATCAGAATGCATCTTCTGATTCTACTAATACCGAACAAGAGAATACATCTTCTCTCAACAATGATAATCCCATACATTCTCTTCCCCAGTCACCTCAAGTTCAGAATACATCTACTTTTGATTTCAATAGTAGTCCTGTTAGGAATGATACACACATTCATAATGTTCCTAGAAAAAGCACTAGGATCAGATCAAGACCTGGTTGGATGGATGATTTTGTTGTAAATAGTGTTCACACTTATGATGTTTCTATTCCTACTTTCTCATCTATACATATAATTTTTATGTCACAACTATTAGGAATTTATGAGCCTCAAACATACAAACAAGCCTGCAATGATCAGAATTGGGTTAAGGCTATGTAGAATGAGATAGATGCTCTTAAAGCCAATCAAACTTGGGACTTGGTTGATCTACCTGCAGGAAAGGAACCTATTGGCTATAAATGGGTGTACAAAGTCAAATGTAAGGAAGATGGATTAGTAGAAAGGTACAAAGCCATACTGGTGGTAAAGGGATTCTCTCAGATTGAAGGTGTTGATTATTGTGATTGTTTTTCACCTGTTGTTAAGCAAGTTAATGTTAAATTATTTCTGGCAATGACATCTTTGAAGAATTGGTTTTTTCATCAGATAGACATCAATATTTATTTTCTTCATGTTTATATCAATGAAGAACTTTATATGACACTACCACATGGTTGTGATAAAGCATTGCCAGGACAAGTTTGCAGATTAAAAAGGTCTTTATATGGACTTAAGCAAACTTTAAGGGAATGGAATGCAAAGTTTACTAAGCATTTGATCTTATATGGATTCAAGCAATCAAAACATGATCATTGCTTATTCATTACGATCAATGCTCAGTACAGTTTGGTTTTGTTGATCTTTGTAGATGATGTTCTGATTGCATGAGATTCTGATGTTGAAATTCAAGCATTAAAAGACTATCTCCATGATATTTTCACCATCAAAGATTTGGGAAATTCCAAGTACTTCTTAGGCATTGAGATTGCCAGATCTGAGGGTGGAATCTTCCTAAATCGGACAAAATACATCACTGATCTTCATTTGATCAACCGTAATGCAGTTGCAGCTCCATTGCTAGTTTCTTGGCAAGTTGAGGATAGTTCTTCACCTTTGATGCATGATTCAGGTCCTTATAGAGAATTGATTGGGAGACTTCTTTACCTATCCTATACAAGGCCTGATTTCACTTTCTCAATTCATCAGGTGAGCCAATTTGTGTAAAGCCTACTGATCATCACTGGAAGGCTGCACTGCATATTGCCAGATACTTAACGGGATGTTCTACACATGGTTTATTCTTTCCTGCAGTTTCTTCAAAAACCCTATCTGCTTATTGTGATGCAGACTGGAATACTTGCAGAATCACTAGAAGATCAGTGATAGGCGATTTTCCTAGGTGATTCTTTCATCTCTTGGAAGTCAAAGAAGCAGAACACAGTGAGAAAATCCTCTGCTGAATCAGAGTATAAGGCTATGTCCATGACAGTCTCAGAACTTAAGTTGATCACTTTTCTCCTCACTGATTTGCAATATCAGTTTGTGCTTCCAATTCCTATAAGATGTGACAATATTGCTGCCCTTCACATCACAGAAAATCCTGCTAAGGAGTAGCAGATTCACATTAGAGATTGATCAGTTTTGCGAAAAATTCAAACTAAGGTGGTGGCATTATTTTTAAAATGATCATCAGTTTTAGATCAGTTTAGTGGTTTTTTTCATTTTGGTAGTTAGCCCATTTGTATAGCTCTATAGTTGGTTAGCTTGTTAACAGTTAGATTTTGAATCTTGTATATATAGCAGCTGCAATCACTTCATTTTGGTAAGTTACTACAACAGAAAATTTTCCCTCAGTTTTCTTCCATTAAGCAATCTAATTTGTTCCCGGTTAGATCAATCTCGATTTATTAATGTTTCCCTATTTGTAACCCAAATTATGGTTTGAGATGATTGTCTGATCTCTTGAAAGTGGTTGATTACCCGAAATTGCATCTGCTCCGGAACATAGATGGAACGTTGAAGAAAAAGTTAAAAAAAACAAATAGAGCATCGGCTGGAAACTCAATATTTAGGCTGTTTTCATGTTTACTTGCATGGTCTTGCTTATTCAAATAGAAATCAAGGATGTGGGAGTTGTACATGTAATAAGAGAATTGAAAGAAGATTTTTCAATTGTTTCATGAAGAGATCACTTCAATTCTCCACATGAATTGGCTCAACTTCTTCACTATCACCATCTAGACTAACTTAACTGATGTCGTATTATATACAATCAACACAAAAATCTATTGTGGTCTATATGGGTATCTTACTTTTATGCCAATTAAACTCTACCACCAAACTGTGTTCCTCCATTCTTTCATTGCTAGTTAGTTAGCAACGGTTAGATAACTAATTGTATTGATGGTTTTATGAAATTAATTTTTGATACTTAAGCATATGATGATTGTTGAGAAAAAAATTTGTGATATGAAGTAGGTAACTATAAAATCCACTATTCCCCCCGTCTCATTCATTTCTGCACACTTTCCTTTTTTAGATGCCCCATCCAAATCTGCACATTTTCCATATTCAGAAATTTTCTACATGTAAATACCCTTGAAATAGATAAAATTTACTCATAAAGCCTAACATACTCGCACCCACCTCTCCCCAGCTTTCCCTCTCACTCTCTCCACTCCTCAATCTTTCTCTCTCACAGTCTACGCCGTATCTCCGCCGGGCCTCCGTCTCCGTCTCCGCCTCGTCCCCATCTCCGGCTACTCCAATTTTTGCAGATCTTGAGCATAACCAAAAATGAAGAAGTGAACAGTGAACATACGAGAGTGTTGAGCTTGTCGTTAGACACAGAGGAGACTTTTTTTGAGAAACTCCAACCTCTGTTCTCGAGAAGATGTGTCGCAGACGGAGCCGGTGACTTAAAAAACCTTGTATTCTAATTTATTCAAATGATCATATAGCTCTGATTCATTCCTTGAGAAACATCGGAGAGGGCTTTGTTTTGATTCATTCCTTGAGCAACCGCGAGAGGGCTCTGTTCTGATTCATTTCTCGAGCAAATGTGGACGGAAGAGAGGGCTCTAATCTAATTCATTCCTTGAGCAAGTGTGGACAGCGGAGGGGGAAAACTGAGGGAAAAATAGTTGGCCATTTTTGGTATTCCACTACCCCAAAGTAATCCAGCTATTTCTCTCTCTGCAACCCTGTTATTTCTCTCTCTACAGAAATGGTTGGGATAGAGGGAGTGCAAAATTATTTAAATAAAAAATCAGTAACATAGTTATGAATCTTATGATGTGCAAGGAGCGATATATTACCCCAATAAATAAAGTAAAATGATATCCTAAGAAAACTGAAGATAAAAAACCAAGAGATAAAAATAGTTTTATAAAAAGTAAGTGTTCTCATTTCAGGGTATTGGATGACGATCATTAACGTTTGATAAATAAAAAAGTATCGGAGAATCCCTCACTGATACTCTCCCCATATCAAATTGTTTCATATAGGTAGCTAACAAATGAGCTAAAGAGTTTTGTAATCTAGAGATTACTGAATTAGCTATATTCAAGCACGATTTCTCTATTATATGTAAGTACGTTGGCGGGCAGTCCGAATCTCCCTTCATTATTTAAATTAAATTCAAGGAATCACCAACTAAAGCAGTGTCCTTTATTTCTTTTCTTTCCGCTAAATCCATAGCCTGCAACATTGACGAAGCTTTCGCGTGAATCCAGCGATAAGGCATCGGTTCCAGCGAAGCCTCCAAGTAATCCAGCATCAAAGAATATACTATTTCGTTCTGGTGGTCAGAGTATAGCTTCATTTTGCAATGCTTCAGAGGCTCTTCTGAGATACTCTTAACATTACTATAAGTATAATCAAATGGGAATACATAACATATATAATGTGACAACAAAAACTATTAAATCAGATAAACATGTATAGAACTGGACAAAGGAATAGTTCTAAAGACATAATTAGTAAATACCGGGTCCAGCTTTACTCTAATCTCTTTGTTTGCCTCCACAGTTTTTGTAATAACCTTGTTCGGAAAATAATAATTGAAGGAGTCCAGATGCAGGGAAGTATGATTAAAAAAATCAATTGAAACAACAATAGCACCTTAATTAGTATTTGATCTTCTCGGTGATTCTCAATAATCTTCTTCTCACCTATAATTCACAATCATTGTGCTGCTTTAGGAAGTGAGTGGCTTGACACCCATGCAACAATTTCATGAATCTGAGGAAGCTTAGCTTTCCATGTGTGTGTCTGAGCTAATCATGGAGAACAATATGGACGGGAACTAATGGGCTTCAACCGATTTTCCGAAACAAGATTCTCAAGTAGTTATATTATAATTCCTTTTTTTAATAATAGGAAAAAATAATTACATAAGATAAAAAGAAAATTAGTGAAGCTAGCAATCAACCAAATAAAAGATAATAATAAATGTGTTAAATGCATCGGCTAACGCATGCGTAATGGTGCACATCAACTACCAAAGGAGTAGATAGTGGCAACTACCGAGGTCGTCCACAAAGATGTAAAGAATCCAATAATATACTACACAAAGATGCAAATGGTCTTCAATCCAACACGTGTAAGGAATAATTAATGTTGGTAAAATAGGCATTGGGGGTGGATTTTTGCTAACAACTACTAACATTCAATTGATCACGAGAATAAACTATATAAACCAGTACTTTAGGAATATTTGTGTAACATGATTAATGTCATTTCTATTCTCGATTTCATCTCATACAAGAACTACGAACCATTCTAGTGTTTGTGATGTGCCCAATTTATATCATATTTTTGGCACATTCGAAGTCTAATTTTGTAATAGATTAGGCATTTAATTTGAAGTAAATCAACATTTTATCAATTAGAGGGTTAGGATGATATCACATGTTTTATATCCTAATTCTTTGATTTTTGAAGTGTTTTGAA